>JACEVL010000189.1:1230000-1302500 GCA_020284085.1 Aporrectodea caliginosa
AAGGTAATTCGGGCGCAGATGGGAAACCGGTGAAGTAAGGAAGGCCCGATTGGCAATTATTTGCCGATTTCGATTCCGATTAGTTGGCCTGCTTTTTCGCCGATTCCGATTCCGATCCGATTAATCGGAAATGTTCACTTTTATCTGGTTCTAGGCACTGTTTGTTACAAAAAAACCGACTGTCCGCCATTTTGATGATGCGTCGACTCAAAATTTTATTATTTTACACGGACTTTCAATTTTAGATTAAATATTACCGTAGGAGTGGCCAAAATAGGTGACTAATTTTTTATTAATGAAAGAAGAAATTGTTTTGGTCAAATACATAATTTTTTTGGTATTTGGATCGGTAGTCCTGGGATGCGCCGATTCCGAGTAATACCGATTAGTGCAAAATCCGGTCCGAACCGATTTCCAGCCGATTAATCGGTCCTTCCATACAGTGAAGTTGTTGCAGTGTTGCCGTGATGCGATCTCAAGAACCAGGACCTTTTATTAGTCGTGCTGATCCACAGGTCTGCAGGCTAGCATATGCCTTTAAATACAACCGTTATACATGAAATCAAGTATCATGCCACATATGCTGTTTACAATGGTAGGATTCCTCTAATGACGCAGCGTTTGTGCGCCACTGAGAAATGGCTTATATTTACACCGCATTATCTCTCAGATCTGGTCTTCTTGCAACCGGATCTAGTTCTTCACGTGATGCGTCTTTGGACTGCACAACCCACCTGACTTGACGCAGTGCTCGTGAATAATTCAGTGCACTACCCGCCCTACGCTTAGCTTTAAAGAGCGCTTTGGATATTCGCGAGTTTTTTAAAAAATTATTGAATTGATAATTATATCGGAAACTTTTCATAGGATTTTAACGGAATGACGGCTTTCCATACTTTCCCTGGCGACCGGAACGAGCCAATCAGACGTCGCCCTGACGGCACGTGACCACTGCCGTGCGCATTGTACCGCAGGCCGAAAAACAACAACAACAGTTTATCGGAAATAATTTTATTTGCGAGAAATTTTCAGACTAAATGGCGACATTTTAGCGTTTATTAATCCATTGTTCGGCAGGTCATGACCCCAGGGTGATCTGCCCCGTCCAGATTGCTGAAGTTCGCTACGACGGATGCGATTTTGAGTAGTTTATGATGAAGCCAGACGGGGGTAAGTGTTCGCTAATGTATCTGTATGTTGCGGTGTTTTGATCAGCTGTGTTAGGTCGGGCGGGCCGGACTGAGAGAGGGTGCCTCCTCCTCCCTCTAAAAGAAAGGGTGCCCCCCTAAACACGGGGGTTTCTACTCGGCCAATCGATGGAAAATCACGAAACAATAGCGGACGATATCAATTACGAATCGATACCTACTCGCAGTTTGATTAAAACTAAACGGGTGGGTGTGGGCTTTGTGGGTTTGGTCAAACGGGGCTGAATTCAATTTAATTATTAATATGTCCGGAGCTACATAAATGTATAGTTAATTTCTGATGTGGTTGAAATTAAAAAGGGTAGAAGTTTATTTCTGTAATTTGTTGTTGTGTTTTGAGTGATTTGTAGGACGTAGTTTGGCCAACAGATGTTGATGTTGCATCATCCTATTGATGTCGTTAATCTTTGGCAAAGTTTTCTTTGTGCCCGAGTTTAGCGCAGCTGAGCTTAGACCCACATCCTTATCGGAAGATTAATTAATTAATTCATATGAAAACAATGAATTAACTTGTGGGCTCTGGAACTGTATGTTGATCAATGCAACCCAAAGACCACAGCCTATGACTCCCTTGTTGTGGGAGATATTTATATAGCACCTTGTAGGTAATGATAAGCCACCATGGTATACAGACTTAAATGATAAATCCTGAAAATGTTTTAGTTGTGGTTGGATTAAGTAAGTTAATAAATAAGTAAGTAAGTAAGTAAGTGTATTCTTTATTGCCTGTAGTCCTGTGTAAAAGTGTGTTTAAGAAATTCATGTAGCACCTTTTTTAAATGCTGCAAGTTGCAGAGAACATTTGAAGGTCAATGAAGGTTATTTGTGGACATCTGTTCAGCTTGTGGGGCAATTTCATCTTATATCTGGGACTTGTGGGACGCAATTGCTGATTGGTTTGAGCGCTCACCTTGTGACACGGAGAGTAAGGGTTCGATCCTCCTCCCCTGAGATGGTTACTGTGTAGGAACCCTGGGCAAGTCACAATGCACTCGGCACCATTGAATAATGTGCGGTCGTTAGATAGTGGTTGCTTAATATATGTGAAAAATTTAGGAAGCGGACAAGATATGACTGCTTTGTTCGAAAATCGAAAATATTTCATTTTATATTTTAAGTGTTCGTTTTTTTCTTGATGATGCTGATGGTGTAAGTGATTGTATTATTGATTGTGACGATGTAGCGGATAATGATAGTGATTGTCTTGATCATGATCAGAGTGGTTGTAATCCTCATGATTCCCTCACATGCTCAATAAAGGTGATCATGAACATCATTGTGAAGATCATTGTCATCATGAACGTTATGTTCATGGTGACTACGATCTTCACTATGATGGTCATGATTATCTTAATTGCTATGATCGTGATCATGGCTATCCTTATAATTATGATCGTGATCGTGGTTATCCTTATAATTGTGATCATGATCATGGTTATCCTTAAGCTATGATCGGGATTGCATTGCTTTGTGATCACGATCATGACTCCTTACATCCTTCATCATTGCCTGTGATCATCAAGTATGAGTCTTTTAGCTGAGCCCCAACTCACAGCAGCTATGGGCTCGTGTACATTCCATGCCTCTGCTCCCAAGGAATGGAATGGACTGCCAATCTCTCTCCGTAGCTCAAATTCACGTCCTTCCTTCAAAAAGTGGCTCAAAACTCACTATTTCTCCTTTGCTAGACAAAGACTCGACAAAGACTCAGATGGTTTGGACATGTAGAGAGAATGCCAGCTGACAGAATCCCACACAATGCACTATAGGCAAGGTTCAAAAGAAAAAGAAACAAAGGCAGACAAAGTCTGCACTGGATAGATGGCACTAATGAGGACATAACATCACTTGGACTAACAGTGGACTAGACAATGACTGAAGACAATGGAGATCATTTATTATACATTTCGCTGCCAAATGGCTGGCATCAGGAACTGATGATGATGATAATGTACATACACACATATTACACTAGAATTCGCTTGTGAATTTAACTTTTAAGGGACACCTGTTCTCATATTCCAAGGCCAAGAAAATGAAGGTGCTATGCTTTTAGTAGTTTAGTTGGACCAAGGGACCTGTCCATTACCTCCATTGCACCAACTGTTCTTTTCATTGTAAGGTGTCGCTACTACCAATTATTTTCTATTGTGGTTTCAGGTCGTCAGATCAAGAGCGCAAGTGATGAGTTTCTCTTGAAATGGAGCTATATAAATCTGGAATTAAAAATATAATTACAATTGAATGGACTTCCTCCTTCTCTACGCTCTACAATCCTCTCTGGTGGCATCTCTAGTTCGCACCTCTTTCTCTCACCTTAAAACCTTCCTTTTCTCTTGGAGTACCTCACACTGGGAGCGCTTCTGAAAGGTTTATGCTATGAGAAGCGCTTTATAAATGATCAAATACAATGCAACAAAATACAATTATGATTACAGGGACAATAACAGTTACAATTACTGTTGTCGTAACTCTCATAAACAATGTTGCTGGTCGATTGTCTTCGACATTCTGATTGTCTTGAAATTCGTTAGCTTAATTACCATCGGTCATATGATCAGGATCATAATTATTGTCCTCAGCACCATTGTCTCTGGCTGTGGTGTCTAATATCAACTGTTAAGGATAATCGTTATTGCATTATTAGTTATGAGGATAATCATGATCTTGATGACAGCTATGAAGTTAGTCTTGATCACGATCATGATAACAGTTATAAGAATAATCAGTCATGATCATTGTAAGGATTATCGTGATCGTGCAAACAGTTATTAGAATAATCAGCCATGATCATAGTTAGGATAATCACAATCTCGATCATAGTTATAGAGATAATGATGATAATTGTTGTGAATGGTGTCATGAGCATTATCATGATCATGAGGATTATAAACAATACCATGATCATGATGACTACTGTCATGATTTTGCTCATTGTGTATGGGACTCTTGTTTAGGCTGTGCATGTATGCGAGTGCCTGCGTGTGGGGACTTTTCCCAGTTATCTGATCGTTTGTTTGCTTATGATGAACTGCACCTGATGAACTTTGACACCTTTTACGCGGGCATAAGCAGCTCTTTTGTGACGCACTTGAACAGCTCTATATTGATACATCGCAGTTTTACATAGTCATCATTGTTGTCACTGTTAATATCACAATCATTGTCATTATCATGTGATCCTCATCATCAGTTTACTCTTGTACCATCATGATAGTCATCATCAACTTCATCATCATCATCGTAATCACCGTCCACTTCGTGCCCATAACAACACAATGTTGTCGTGGAATTTTTCAACACCTCTGTTACGGCCTTCCTTGTTTTGTTGCTATGGGCGACCAGGTAGGCTTTGTGATGATGACCAGGTGAAAGACAAACAAACGAGAGATAACCTGGATGGATGTCTTTGTCACCTGGCCAGTAGTTAGTCACTTGAAGACTTAGGCAGAGTTGTGTAAGGACCCAGTAAACATGTCAGTAATAATCTTAGCCCTGTTGGCAATTCTTACTGTCACCTGCCAACTGATTGATCTTAATGCTTCTTTGTTTCAGTCTCTTTTCGATCTGACAGTTGTCGATCTTCTCGATCTGGCAGCTAGATGATCCTTTCAGTCTGACAGTCGATCCTTTCGATCTGTCAATGAGTCAGTCTTTTCGCTCTGATAATTAGTCGATCTTTTCAATCTGACAATGAGTCGATCTCTGACCGTCGATTTTTTCGATCTGACAATGAGTCAATCTTTTCAATCTGATAATGAGTTGATCTTTTCAGTCTGAGTCGATCTTTTCAATCTGACAATGAGTCAATCTCTTCGATCTGACAATGAGTCAATTTTTCAATCTGACAATGAGTCGATCTTTTCAGTCTGACAGTTGATCTTTTCAATTTGACAATGAGTCGATCTCTTCGATCTGACAATGAGTCGATCTTTTCAGTCTGACAGTCGATCTTTTCAATCTGACAATGAGTCAATCTCTTCGATCTGACAATGAGTCAATTTTTCAATCTGACAATGAGTCGATCTTTTCAGTCTGACAGTCGATGTTTTCAATTTGACAATGAGTCATTCTCTTCGATCTGACAATGAGTCAGTTTTTCAATCTGACAATGAGTCGATCTTTTCAGTCTGACAGTCGATCTTTTCAATCTGACAATGAGTCAATCTCTTCGATCTGACAATGAGTCAATTTTTCAATCTGACAATGAGTCGATCTTTTCAGTCTGACAGTCGATCTTTTGAATTTGACAATGAGTCAATCTCTTCGATCTGACAATGAGTCAATTTTTCAATCTGACAATGAGTCGATCTTTTCAATCTGTCAATGAGTTGATCTTTTCAATCTGACAGTTGATCTTTTCACTCTGTCAATGAGTCGATCTTTTCAATCTGACAGTTGATCTTTTCAATCTGACAATGAGTCGATCTTTTCACAGTTGGGTGTATAGAGTGCTCACCTTGTAACGCGGAGAGTACGGGTTCGATCCTTCTCCCCTGAAACGGTTACTGTGTAGGGACCTTGAGCATGTCCTTCACTCACAATAGCTCAGCGCCATCGATTGATGCTTGGTCATTCGATAGTGGCGTGTAACAAGTACCTAAAAATAATGACCATTGATGGAAAGCCTGAGATTAAAGGACCTTAAAGACAGGTAACTAACAGGATGGGTGGAGGAAGAACAGAGCATTTTTCAGCACACCAGTCTCTACAGTCATGACGTCAATCACGGACGTAATCATGACGTCAGCCGTGGACGTCAGGCGGTGGCTAGCCCTTGATGCCCTCGGGAACATTCTGCAAGAGGCTGTCAAGGTATGCCATTGATTGATGTCTGCGAATAACAGCCAAAGAGTTTCTTCCTCAGATCTCCACTGGGATTTTTCTGCAGGCCTGTATTGGGTGTGGGGTCTTCTTTTTTTTTTTTGGGGGGGTCATGTTATTCGCCTGTTTTGTCATGTTGACAGCAGCACAGGAGAACATAATTATATCAATGTGCCAAAGGCATTGGGTGTTTCAAAACCATTGGGTCATTGTTTCCAATAGCATTTCAAAACCATTGGATCAGCATATCAAAGGTATTGGGTCAGTGTATCAAAACCATTTTGTTAGTGTTTCAAAACCATTGGGTCAGCATATAAAAGGCATTGGGTCAGTGTTTCAAAACTGTTTTTCAAAACCATTGGGTCAGTGTTTCAAAACCATTTTTCAAAACCATTGGGTCAGTGTTTCAAAACCATTTTTCAAAACCATTGGGTCAGTGTTTCAAAACCATTTTTCAAAATCATTGGGTCAGTGTTTCAAAACCATTTTTCAAAACCATTGGGTCAGTGTTTCAAAACCATTGAGTCAGCATATAAAGGGCATTGGGTCAGTGTTTCAAAACAGTTAGGTCAGTGTTTCAAAACCATTTTTCAAAACCATTGGGTCAGTGTTTCAAAACCATTTTTCAAAACCATTGGGTCAGTGTTTCAAAACCATTGAGTCAGCATATAAAGGGCATTGGGTCAGTGTTTCAAAACAGTTGGGTCAGTGTTTCAAAACCATTGAGTCAGCATATAAAGGGCATTGGGTCAGTGTTTCAAAACAACAGCAGTGTTTCACCATTTTTCAAAACCATTGGGTCAGTGTTTCAAAACCATTGAGTCAGCATATAAAGGGCATTGGGTCAGTGTTTCAAAACAGTTGGGTCAGTGTTTCAAAACCATTGGGTCAGCATGTTAATGCAAATGTACGGGGTCAATGTATCAAAAGTATTGGGTTAATGTATTAATTGGGTCAATGTGTCAAAAATACTGGGTTTCTGTATCACAACTATTGGGTTGATGTATTAATTGGGTTAATGTATCAGAAGTATTATTGGGTCAATGTATGTGGGGCTATTGATTTCTGTGGCTGCTGTCTGTCTCCCTCGATGTTTTGGCCATTCAAACCCAGTAACCATTGATTGAAGTCTCCACTGCCAGGCAGCAGCCAAGACACGACACGGCCACTGCGAATAACAACAGCTGAACAACAGCTGATCATCAGCTGAACAACAGCTGAACAACAGCTGATCATCAGCTGAACACAGCTGAACAACAGCTGATCATCAGCTGAACACAGCTGTTCAGTAGCTGAACAACAGCTGATCATCAGCTGAACACAGCTGAACAGTAGCTGAACAACAGCTGATCATCAGCTGCTCAGCTGAACAACAGCTGATCATCAGCTGCTCAGAGCAACCAAACCACAGCTTAACAACAGCTGAACAACAGCTGCTCAGAGCAACTGAACAACAGCTGCTCAGAGCAACCGAACAACAACTGATCATCAGCTGCTCACCGAACAACAGCTGAACACAGCTGTCCAATAGCAACCGAAGAACCGCAGTACAACAGCTGAACAGTAACAGAACAACAGCTGATCACCACCTACTCAAGAGCATCTGAACACGTAGCTGAGTGCAACAGGTGAACAAGACAATGGAAAACAACAGCTCAACACAATTGTTTGACTCTATAGCTCAACGCAACGGCTCAGCAGAACAGCTAAACATTTAGCAGAATCCATAGCGATCATTTTCGAAACAATGGCAAGGATGATAACAATAATAATAACTAATGCTGGTAATAACAATGTCGTATTTTGGGCCTGATAATAGTATATGCTGTGCTAATAATGGTATATGCTATGCTAATAATGGTATATGCTATGCTAATAATGGTATTTAATGCTATGCTAATGGTATATGCTATGCTAATGGTATATGCTATGCTAATAATGGTATATGCTATGCTAATGGTATATGCTATGCTATATGCTAATGGTATATGCTATGCTAATAATGGTATATGCTATGCTAATGGTAGATGCTATGCTAATGGTATATGCTATGCTAATAATGGTATATGCTATGCTAATAATGGTATATGCTATGCTAATGGTATCTGTATATGCTAATGGTATATGCTAATGGTATATGCTATGCTAATAATGGTATATGCTATGCTAATAATGGTATATGCTATGCTAATAATGGTATATGCTATGCTAATAATGGTATATGCTATGCTAATAATGGTATTTGCTATGCTAATGGTTTCTGTTTTGAGTGTGGGTGGGGAAGGTGTGATGGATATTGAGTGCTGCTATCCTATATATGCGTCTCTCAGTGGTATTGATTAATATTGATGAATAATTGCAGTGGGAGAGAGAGAGGGAGCTACCAACATGTGTGGCGTTGACTATGATGGTATGTTGTATGCCTGTCACAGGTATTCAATGTCCGTTCGGATGATGCCAGGGGCCTCTGCACGAGGAGCACTTGCTCTCCTTCTGCGGGCGCCTCCCTCTCAGGCCCTGGCACCCCTCAGAGATCCTAGTTGCCAGTATGTACAATGGATCGGTCTGTGTGCGCGTGTACACAATGGGTGGCCGTCTATGTACACTTGTGTGTGTGTGTGTGGTTTTGTTTGTGCTGTGTGTGTGTGTGTGTGTGTGTGTGTGTGTGTGTATTTGTATGTGTCCTTGTGTGTATTTGTATGTCCTTTGTGTGTGTGTGTGTGTGTATGTGTCCTTTGTGTATTTGTGTGTCCTTGTGTGTGTGTGTGTGTGTATTTGTATGTGTCCTTGTGTGTATTTGTATGTGTCCTTGTGTGTGTGTGTATTTGTATGTGTCCTTGTGTGTATTTGTATGTGTCCTTGTGTGTGTGTGTGTATTTGTATGTGTGTGTGTGTGTGTGTGAGTGTGTGTGTGTGTGTTTGTTTCTATGTTTGTATGTGTGCTTGTGTGTGTATATTTATATGTGTTTTGTTTGTGTGTGTGTGTGTGTGCTTGTGTGTGTGGTTTCCATGTACAGGGCTTTGTGTGCACGTGACCTTGTAAGTCTGCCTCCAGGGGTGTGTGTTCGTATGTATGCATGTATCTTTGTGTGGTGCTTTGTTTACACATGGTCACACCATATGGAAAAGATGGAATTGTACCTATTTGTTTGTGTGTGTGTGTGTGTGTGTGTGTGTTTGGGTGTATGTTTGTGCTTGTGTGTATGTTTGTGTGTATGTTTGTATTAGATTTGTATATATATACTTGTGTTTGCCTCTGTGTGTGTATATACGTATGTATGTATTTATATGTATACATGTATGCATAATATACTTGTGTATGTGTGTGTATGTATTGTATACACAGTTTGCTTGGCCCTTCTAGTTGCCAGCCTGTTCAGCGGCTCCGCTTGTGTACACGTGTACACAACAGCTGCCCTTGTTCCTCTGCCTGTGTGTGTGTTTGTATGTTTGTGTGGTGCTGCGTGTACACGTCTTCACATCCATATGGTAACGCACTATAGAGGCTATTAGGTCGGTTCATGTTGTTGTCTCCTGTTGAATATTCATTCTCATCCCACTGAACAGCCTGACCTAGTTTCATGGCGTGTGTGATCGTTTATTGATCTGGGTTGGTTGCCCGTGGCTTGACATGCTTTCATTTCGCCGACATGACTCAGTTTTGTCCAATGGCCGGTCAGAGCTATTACTGTGGCGGCTGTTGAGAAATTACGTCCTCACAGGATGTTTTGTTTGCTTGGCCTGACCTGTCTATAGTTGAACTGACATGACACAGTTTCTCTGGTGGCTTTTCCGACCTAATAAGGCGTTGTTGAGAAATTAGGTCGTGAGATTGTGTGTCATGACTTGACCTATTTTTCATAGAACCAATGAGATATTTGTGCTAAATAGATTGCCAGCTGGTAACATTTGAACTGTTTCAGCTATTGACCTCTGTGTATATATATATAATTATGTAGATTATTACTGTTGACCGCTGTATATATATATATATATATATCTGAAGTCATTTTCAGTATGTATATATATATACAGAGGCTATGTATATATAGATATATATGCAGAAGTATGTATATATCTGAGTAAGTAAGTACATAGCCTTTATTTGCATCTGAGCATGTGCATCATATATATATATATATATATATATATATATATATATATATATATAGAGAGAGAGAGAGAGAGAGAGAGAGAGAGAGAGAGAGAGATATAGTCAGTATTTAGAGAGCTATGTAGCTATGTGTGTATATATATAGAGGTCAGTACTCAGTATGTATGTATTGATATTTATGTGTTGTTGAGCTGTTTATAGCCGAACTCTGCAGTGTCAGCGAAAGCAGATAATAGGTCATTGACTTCCTCAGCTCATAATATAATAGATGTGGGCCCTGGCTATTGAGTTTCAGACTGGGATGTTCAGCGTCCGTGTTCTACTACTCTAGGATTTCTGTTTCGGATGTCTAGCTGTGGCTTTCAACTTAGACTCGTGAATTTCTTACTGGGATGTTTGGCTGTAGGTGGCTTAATAGCACTCTTAGGTTATTTGTTGAGTTGCGTGGATGTGACCTTTGAGTACTTGAAGCTCGGCTTTGGTGTGCCTGGGTGTGGTCTTTGGCTCTTTTGCTTTCACGCTGGGATGTTGAGCTGGAGATTGATTTATTTGCAGTCAGAGATTTCTTTTTGGGATGTTTGGCTATGGAAGTGGGGTTCTTGAGTTTCAGTTTGGCATACATGTCCAGCTTTACTTTTTGAGTAGGGATGTTCAGCTGGAGCAAAATTAATTGCCTCAGGTTTTTATCTGTGGCCTTGGCTGGTTGATTTTCTGCTAAGGATGTTCAGCTGAAACTGTATTTAGTAGCTCATGTAGATTTATTTTTGGGATGTTAGCTGTCGCCTGAAGCTCTTGAATTTCTGCTAGGGATGTTACCTGTGGGCTTAGGTTTCTCAGTTTCTGTTTGGGATGTTATCTGTGACCTCTGGCTTGTGAATTTCTGTTTGTGATGTTGCCTGTTACCTCTGGATTTTGAATATCTGTTTGGGATGTTATCTGTGACCTCTGGATTTTGAATATCTGTTTGGGATGTTACCTGTGACCTCTGGATTTTGAATATCTGTTTGGGATGTTATCTGTGACCTCTGGATTTTGAATATCTGTTTGGGATGTTATCTGTGACCTCTGGGTTTTGAATATCTGTTTGAGATGTTACCTGTGACCTGAGGCTTTCGAATTTCTGTTTGGGGTGTTACCTGTGACCTCTGGATGTTGAATATCTGTTTGAGATGTTATGTGTGACCTCTGGCTTTTGGATTTCTGTTTGGGGTGTTACCTATGCCGAGGTTGCTGTAGTTTATCTTCATGCTGAGATGTTAAGCTGAGATAACAGGGCAGTGGCTTTTCCACTTCAGTTAGTCCCAAGAGGCTGTTGACCTGTTAGCATTGGAAAAGCTGAAAATAGCAACCTTGAAACTCCTTGCACCAGTTCATGTATTCATTGCTCAAGGGCATAAATGTCTGGTAGCAAATAATAACCACTGTGGCCTGCACTCTTAAACCCGATGCCCGGAAATATCAGACACTGAAGTTTCTGCTTTTGGAATGCAGTTTTCGTTATAATAATAATAATGATAATAATAGTAATAATAATAATAAAATGTAGTGAGTTTTGAAATCCTGAGGGGTCATATTAAAGAATATTCTTATCTCATATCTTATTTACCTTGGGTAAAATAATAATGATGATAATAATAATATGTAATAAAAATAGCCCAGTAGCTCAAGACTGAATGGCGGCTTATAAAAATAGTGAAAACAGTTAAATCAAGTGGTCTGTATATGAGTTTCTTGACTTTATGAAGAAATAAATTTTGTCTCATATATTATAATTTAATAATAATACTAATAGTAATAATGATATTAATAGCAATAACAATTAAACCGTTTCAGACTTTCATTTTATTGTCTGTGAACATTGTCATAAAAGCAGAGTGATCACAGCTCCCAAGGGAAAATTAGCAATAAGACAAGAAAGAGCGAAAACGGAGGATGTTCGGGCGCTGTACATGAGGAAAGAGCGCTGTATACATGAGTTGAAAACATCACTGAGTCTTTTTATACTTAGAAGTGAGCATTAGTTGTTGCCCTGTTTGGATTATGATAATGGAGCTATATAAATTATTCAATTATATTGAATTAGTAGCAGCTGTCTAATAGTAGTAAATCACACGTTCAGTGTGACCTGTTACCAGACATTTTTAAGCATTCAGTAAAACTGCGGCAGCATGAGACATTGAATGTGCCTCGACACCCAGACAGTTTATGTTGGAGAGCTGTCCACACTAGTTTCTGCACTGAATGGACATTATGCTGAACAGTGGCCACATTAGTTTATATGCTGTGAATGGACATTAGTTTTAATGGTTGCCACACTATAGCTGCTCCGAGCAGACATTATCGTACTTGTTAGAACGTTGATCCTAGTTTTTGTTGTTTTTAAGTGAAGCCTTGACATGAATCTCTCTCTGTCTCTGTCTCTCTCTCTCTCTGTCTCTCTCTGTCTCTCTCTCTCTCTCTCTCTCTCTCTCTCTCTCTCTCTCTCTCTCTCTTGCTCTGTCTGTCTCTTTGTCGCTCTGTCTGTCTCTCTGTATCTGTCTCTGTCTGTCAGTGCTGTCTCTCTGTCTGTCTGTCTGTCTGTCTGTCTCTCTCTCTCTCTCTCTCTCTGTGCCTCTGCTTTATATCTGTCTGTCTGATTCTCTGTCTGTCAGTGTCTGTCTGCATGTCTCTCTGTCTGTCTCTCTGTCTGTCTCTCTTTTTGTCTGTTTGTGTATGTCGGTCTCTCCAGGTCTTTGAATTGACGAATACAATTCTTGTCATTTCTGTACATCGTCCAAGGTCGTCTGTAGCAGAGGTTGTATATAATTTGACTCAATGAATACTGAAAGACTGCTTATTTTGAACGAGTGAATGCTGAATGAAGAGATGGCTGAATGGGTTTACTGGTTGGATGAATTGATTCATTTAAACGAATGCAAAATGCTGAATGAATTAATAATGGATGAAGTCATGGATGGATGGATGAATGGATGGATGGCTGGATGAATTGATTTGTGTTTAGATAATTAGATGAATGACTATGGCTAAATTAATTAAGAAATGAATGGATAAATGAATGTGTGAATGGATAGATGGATGGGTGGGTGGATAACTAGATGAGCGAATGAACCCAAATGCTGGATGAATGGATAGATGGATGCTTGGATGGATGAATCCAAATGGTGGGTGGTGGTATGGACGGATAGATGGTTTGGTATGCTGGGCCGTATTATCCATTAGGCACAGTAGGGCCTACGAACCTTTCAGGGGCCTACTCAAGTCTGAAAATAAGATATTGATAAAATAAGTTAGACCTTGATGGATATATTCAGGGTATTAAATAATCAACATTACTCAAAGTTAATTGAGATTTAAAATCAAAACTGGGTGTGTTCGTGAATCGTTATTAAACATGCAGAGCTGGCAGTTTGGGTCTACGAATACAAGAGTGCCTGGGGCATACGACGACCTTGAAACGACCCTGGATGGATGTCATTAAATGGTGTGATAGTTGGAGAGCCTTGTCCCTTGAAATAGTTCTAAAACGGGTACCTCGCTTTCGTTTGGAGGATATGTGTGTGAGCTGCGTTGTTTGCAGGGAGGGGAGAGAGACAGACAGACAGACAGACAGACAGACAGAGATTGGATGTTTACGGGGTCAACATGTTCCTGTCTTCTTTCTTAGTTGGCCAGATAAAGAAGGATTGAACGCCCGCAGGGAGAAGATGGAGAGCAGGTCGCTGAGAGAGGAGGAGGTGATGGAAGAAGGGAATGAGGAGGAGGTGGAGGAAGGGAAGTAGGAGGAGGTAGAGGAAGACAAAGGAGGAGGAGGAGGAGGAGGAGTTGAAGGAGGAAGGGAATGAGGAGGAGGAAGGGAAGTAGGAGGAAGTAGAGGAAGAGCAGGAGGAGGAGGAAGAAGAGAGAGAGGAGGTAGAGGATGACAAGGAAGAAGAGGTGGAGGAGGAGGAGGAGGAGGAGGAGAAGGAGGAGGAAGAGGAGGGAGGAAGAGGGGAGAAGGAGGGGAGAGGAGGAGGAAGAAAGAGGAGGAATGAGAGGAGGAGGAGGAGGATCCGAGGAGGGAGAACATGAGGAGGAGGAAGAGGAAAAGAGAAGGACGAGGGACAGGTCTAAGTGGAGGACATGGAACAAGTGGAAATGAAGGTGGATAGTTGCAGAGGAGGAGGATGAATTGGAAGAAGCGAGGAGGAGGAGGAGGAGGAGACAGGAGGAGGAGGATGTAAAGGAGGATATGTGGAGAACTTGAGTGGTGCTATTGATCAAGGTGTTTATCTCAGCAATACTGTTTTTCTAGATTGAGGAAAACATGTTGTTTCCTCTGGATGTTAAGCAGGAGATGAAGGAAGAGGAGGAGGAGGAAGGAGAGAAGGAAGAGGAGAAGGAGAATGTTAAGGAGGAGGAGGAGGAAAACATGTTGTTTCCTCTGTCCAATTGGCTGACTGTTGGGGAAATAGTTCAGAGGTGCATTGGACTTGGCTTCCGTGGTACTCTGTGACCAACCACATTCTCGAACCTCAATCCTCTGACCTATATAGTTACAGTCCACCATGCAATACAATACAACTGAATTTGAGATATTGCCCTCCTTCCAAAGTTCAGAAATGCACACACGACCATAAGACAGTAAGCAAGTAAGTATATTCTAGGGTTGTTAAAATCGGTTTTTTTGGCAATCCGAATTTCGGACAAAGAAATCCGACTTTGCAGCACATACATTGGCCTTCATAGAAATTTTAATATATTATTATATAATGCAAGTTATTTTATATATTAGGTACCGTAACGTACGTTAATAAACACCTTCTTATCTGCCGGCTATATTCAATGGGCAATATTCCGTCATGCATGCTTTCGGCATTTCTTATTCTTCATTTTCATACGAAAATGATTTTTTTTAAATTCAATTTCGTTTTGTCAATAATAAAAACGAAGACTTAAAACCGAAATTCGGAGGCGAATTTCGTTTAACATCCCTAGTATATTCTTTATTTAACCAGCTGACAAAGATGCACTCTGAGTACATACATGTGAGATAACAATTTATACAGATACAACATCCTAACCAAAAGCTCTTCCTCATAAGGTCATCAACATTGGACAATACTCGGTCATGCGCTCTCGGTCTATGCCTTTAGACTGTTTTCTTTTCGTGGTGGCAGTACCCATGCAGAACATGTCCATGGTTTCCCAGGGCAGCAGAAAACAGTCGTGTGTCGGCTTGGTGGCACATTTGCTCACAAGTCGGATTGTCGCGGCTCAAGACTTGCCTTTTTCCAGCTGGCGTATTCACAGTAGTCTCGGACTGTCTGTCTCTTTTCTCTGTCTGCATCTCTCTTTCTTTCTCTCCGTCTCTCTCTTTCTCTGTCTCTGTCTCTGTCTCTGTCTCTCTGTCTGCATGCAAGGAGGTTGAAACCATAGATTGATAGCAATGTCGATAGAGATGGTCCCATCATTGTGATGTCCAGAATCCAGAGGTGGCACCAGACTTTTTGTAACTAGGGCATATCCAGGGCAGTCATACAAGTAACCAGGGCAGGGGTCGAGGGCGATTTATGGCATGCAGGGCAAAGATTTTGGTGGTCTATTGGCAGGGCAGCGACCAAGGCAAAGGTTTCTTACCAGGGCATATGCCTTGGCTTGCCCTGCTTTAGCGCTGCCACTGGTGATGTCCAAGAAATGGATCCCTAGGGAGGAAAAGTCCCGCAGGCTATCCTCTGTAGTAGGCATCGGGTATGAAGTGTTACCGACTTCGTTTTCTTAGTCTTGGCATATGAGGGCGGGTTGCCAGTCCTCTCCCTCGCCGTCTCATCTCCCCACCGACAGTGTGCGGTCAGTGTACTCATTACAGACGGGTCGACCCATTAGCATGAGGCAATAGCAGAAGAGTGGCAATCCAAATGACAAAAACTACACATTCCTGACGCCACGGTTTCGTTCTGTCCTCACTAGGTGGCAGGACCCGCGTTGGCCTTGAGTCGAAACAGCTGCTACGAAGGCCACCGATAAGCGGCGAAGGCCAACACCAGCAGACAACCAAGGCCAAACAGAGTCTCGCGTCGAAGGCCGACGGTATTTTTCGCGGCCTGACTCTGCACCGGTAAACGGTCAGGCCATCGCTGTGCGCATGCGTGCGTGAGTGCTGCCCAAAGGCCGTATGCTCACTCAGCTGCTTACAAGCTCTTAACACGTGAATCATTGGCCGACCGGTATTAGGGCAGCAATTGCTGACGTGAGCTGGAGATGCCTGGTGGCGGGTGACTGGGCCATCGCGAGTCTGTTGTCCATCTTAACACCTTTCACGAAGTGTACACTGTGACTCATCCACAAAGGCGTTCCGTCGTATAGCGCTCTCTCCTCGTTCTTTGTAGCTGGAAGAACGGTGCTACGGGATCACAGAACGTTTCCTTTGTGCGAGAACAGTCATTGTTTTTCGCAGAAGGTCGGAGTTTTAACCTAGATAAGTGAATTGGCTGTGAGGCTGAAGAGTTCCCGTGATGTGATGAGTGGATTGAAGGCTTTGTTTTGCTAGATGTGTCCAGAACGCAGTTAGTGTGAACGTAATGACTCCTGGTAGAGTTTGAGCTGAAGATCATGTCCTGTATATCAAGAGTGGATTGAAAACTTTTGAAGATGTCCCGTATATCAAGAGTGGATTGAAGACATAGTTTGGTGGATGATGTTAGAGTTGAAATGGCGAGGAAGGTGAGGGGAAGAGAAGGAATCGGGATAGGATTTGAGTGTTTTCAGTTTTTGGAAGACCTGTGGAGAGATAGCAAGAGGTGAGGTTTTGGTGAGTTCATAGGATGGATCGGATATTTGTCGTGAAGTTGTTCCAAAGAGACAAATGTGTAGATAAGATGAACGGAAGAAGTGAAGTGGAAGATGATTAACGAGGAGTTGGACCGAGAACAAGTGACGGAGATGAGGGCTGAGATGATTGAAGGTAAGTAGGTGAGAGATAGACTTTATATTCCCTATGTGAGCCAGTGGAGTTCAAACAGGTGTGATGTGGTGGTGTTTGGGGGTCCAAACACAGTTGGGGTGGACGTCTTAACGCCTGTTACAGTTTGAGTTTAAGATGTCACGTATATCAAGATGGATTGAAAAGTTTTAAAGATGTCCAGTATATAAAGAGTGGATTGAAGACTTGAAGATGTACCATATATGAAGAATGGATTGAAAACTTTTAAAGATGTCCAGTGTATTAAGAGTGGATTGAACACTGTGTGGTGGGATGTTTCCAGAATGCAGTTCAAGTTGACATGTCAGACCTGTGAGGTTGGAGGATTGTGCAGATAAGCGATAAGAAGTGAAGTCGTGATAAGAGGAGCTAACAATTAGAGATATGAAAGGTAAGATTGAATAGATTGTTCCCTGGGTGGTGGAGTTAAGACACGATCAAAAAGTGAATTTAAAATCAGATGAATAATGAGATATACGTAACTGGGGCGAGGATATGGTTGAATGGTAACACGCTGGCACGAAGATCAGATGGACGCTGGTTCGATACCCACTAGCCCCATAAAGTTGACTCAGCCTTCCTCTCCCTAGGGGCAACTTTAAAATGAACAATAGGACAGAAGGTCGCCTTGTATGCTGCCATTAGTTAAATTTGATTTTGTTAAACTTGTTATCATCTGTTACTACTATATCATGTAATCTTATTGCATACTTGTCAGTTTGAATTAATAAACTTTGAATTAATAAACGAATATTATTATCATTATATATGATGCATCATAAACTGACCAAGCATCAATCAATGGCACTGAGCAATTGTAAGTGAAGGACTTGCTCAAGGTCCCTACACAGTAACCATCTCAGAGGAGGAGGCTCAAACCCATACTCTCCACATTACAAAGCGAGCGCTATAACCAATGGGCCACCATGTCCCACAGTTACACTACATTACATGTTCTGCTTACAGGAGCAGACGATAAGGGTATGGAGGCGGCAGAGGTGGATCCGAGCGAGTTCTTCGTGGAGCTGGGAATGTTGATTTTGGAGAGTCGGCTGCCCATACCGTCGGTCAAAGGTCGCCAAGACGGGCCACACTGTCCCCCTGCTGTCGGCGATAGGTCGTCACACGTCTGTGACGTCAGTCAACCACTCGTAAGCCAGTTTATTTTCATCACGCTTGAGTGACGAACGCTTTTTATGTTCAAGAGTGCATGGTTTATGTCAGATGCTGGGAAAATCGGTTTAATTGGATTCGTCCTATTGTCTGATTTGGTTACAGTAATGTTTATTCATCTATTGTGTTTTGAGATGAAATGAAATTCAATACAAATACCTTCATGATGCCAACTTGCGAAGTGTAATTACATGCTACATGCATCGTAATCGTAAACTTCAGATTTCTAAAGCGCTGCTGTAAAGGTTGGTGTAGTTTAGAGGTCACTAGGTCTGTAGTACTTTGTCCTTGAGTACTTCTATTATATTTCTATTACACACCAAAGTGCAACTAGCAATTGGTTAATAAAGAATATACTTATTTACTTCTATTATACTTGTAAGCGAGTCACTTTCTTAAGTTGGTGTCCTTTAGAGGTCAACACTTTGTACTTGAGTAGTTTGATTTTACGTAGAGACCGGTTGCTTGCATGCGTAGTTGAAATGTGCTCATATGAATGGGTTCTGAGTCAGTTTGTTTTTGGCAACTAAGTATTTCTATTGCTGCGGCGACTCTTTGAGTGCCTGTACTGGTAGTTTTATTGCTGGAGTACTTGTTCTCTAATGACTCATATACTTGTGGACTTGTACTCCGATTTCTTAAGTGCATGGTACCTGTAATTTGATTACTTGAATCAAGTTGAATGCATGGGAACCTGTAATTTGATTACTTAAGTGCTTTGGGACTTGTAATTTGAGTACCGGAGTGCTTGAGAACTATACTCTGAGTATTTTAGTGCTTTGGTACTTGCACTTTGAATACTTAAGTCCTTGGAACTTGTACTTTGAGGTTTGATTGCATGTAGACTTCTACTTTAAGTACTTCAGTGTTTAGGAACTTGTATTTCAGTACATATACTTTAAGTACTCAAGTACTGACCTGTTGCTGACTTGAAATGTCTGTCTGTTGCGTAGTGTAAGCGAGCGTTGGAGATGCAGCGTCAGATGCAGGCGCTGTGGCGTAACCACATCCCGATGTGCATCGAAGTGCTTCTGCTTCCTGACTGCAGCCACGGTCTGCTGAAGGCAGCATCCACGGACGCAGCGCCACCTGTGGATGGGGATGGATGCATCCTCCTCGAACAGTGGACCATTCAGTTCGTCATCAGAAAGTACGATGCTTTACATTACAGTTTACATGGTGTTTATATTGCATGCACATTACATTTTACGCTGCATTTACATTACAATTACAGTACATTTTACAATTCATTACATTTACATTACATTAAGTACATTTTACATCGCATTTACATTAAATTTACAGTACATGTTACATTTCATTTACACTTACAGTACATTTGCAGTACATTTACAGTACGTTTTGCAATTATTTCTGCATTACATTTTGTATTACATGTACAATGTGTTTTCCAATGCCTTTTTACGTTGCATTTTGCATTACATTTCACAGTATGGTACATTTTATTTTGAATTACATTTCGTATTACGTTTATCATTACATTTCCTATAAATTTTTTACATTACAGTTTGCATTACATTCACATTACATTTTTACATTACAATTTATGTTACATTTTTACTAACATTTTAAATTGCACTGCATCGTCTCACCATTACAGTTTGCACCAGTTTCACTTTCACCATCAAATGATGACTGTATGAAGTCGAGTAAACATTTACATTACTGTGGCTTTACTTTACTCGTAGGCCAATGGAAAGCTGTATTTCGTCGAAGGCTCTGTTCCAGGCGATGCGGTCGTATCTTCATTTCTCGCAGCTCAGTGCCTGGCTCAACTTGACTCACGGCAACGAACCACGTCATGTCGGATACAGGTATTACCACTGTTCCACTTTTCCACCTGCGGCAGATTATGATTTTTATATTCATTTTTGACATCTTTGCCGCTAACAAATCAGCTGTTCGATGCAGTCGCATTCTGGGGTATGTCCAAGGAGACTGAAGCCACTCCCATAAGCGTAACTTTGTACTGTACATTGCGTTTGTAATGTAATGTACAGTACTGTGGTGATGGTAATTGCAAATTTGCATAGTTGTTCGGTTACCAGTGCTTTTAAAAGCGGTTGTGGCAGTCACTACCACTTTTGAACCTGTGCGAAAGGATTTCTTGCAATATGACAACGTTGTTTTGGTTAGAGAAAAGTTCAGGCAACAACAATGAACAGGGAGGAAGGATTGATCACCGCTGATGTTTGGGGCAAAGTTACGACCCTGGCCACCAGTTCAGCATTTCATCCTTTGGATGAAAATTGATCCTGCCAATAATGGTGACATTAGTATAGGAATAGTTAATATCACAGACTGTAAAGTCGTAAATGGTGAATATGTCTATATTTAATTATGTAATTTTATTACTTTATTATATGTAATTATATGATACGGTTCTTCATTGCAGAGTCTCTCCACCAGCGGAATTCTGCACGACGACTTTCCACAAGTCGCCGGAGAGTCACTTATTTCCCTTGGCGTCCGCAAACAAATCTACCAACATGAAGGTGACCTTGGCTCATCTCCCTCGCCTGCCCGACATCCCAAAGCCAGTATGCAGCGAGCGCACCGGAAAACAGTCGTGCCACTCCATGGACTTCGTTCTACCATGTCGGCCGAAGTCGCCGAGCCCTGTAGCTCACAAGGTCGGCATCCAGGCCGTGCGAAGTGACTCTCCGAAACTGGACAAGCCGAACGTCCTTCACGTGCTGTCGGCAGAGGAGCGCGAGATGCTGACGCGACCTTCAAAGTGCTTGTGCGCCGAGTGCGTCAGCGCGAACAAGTCCGTGGAAGTCGCCGTGGCTCGACCGGAGTCGAACTCAGAGTCGCGAGTCGCCGGCGCGTATCCGAAGTCATCCCCAAACCTGCTTGCCGGTGCGTCGTCACGACAGAAGTCCCCGGAGTTGGAGACTGCGCGGCCGGGCTACAAGGATGCAGGCGCAATTCCAAAGCGGTTCTCGCTTCAGTTGAAGTCGACTCCAGAGGACTTGCTCGCGAAACCGCTGCGCTCGCCTCAGCATTCGAAGCCGATACCGATGAGCGACGGTGACGTAGCGTCCCCCAGACGCGTCAATCTCAAACAGTTCCTCGACGATGCTCCCGATAGGCGCGCTCAGAGCAGCCTCCCGGTGTTTCTGACCCACCACCGCAAAGACTTGATCCCGGAGGTTCTTCCTCCCGGCCTTCTTAGGGACTCGGACAGCAACAGCTCGACCCCGGACTACGATCACTTCCTCAGCAAGACGCTCATGCAGCAGAGCGAGCCACTGTCCCTGCAGGAAATGGAGGAATACCTCCAGCGCCTGTACCAGCCCTCGCACGACACCTTCCGGGGCGTCGGCGTTTCGGGGTGCGGCGTACATCCGGCAGCGGTCAAGTCGAAGCAAGAGCAGGACTTTGATTTTGAAGGGGAGTACAGTTTAAATGAGTCCTTTCCATGCGTGCCGCCTTGTGTAGTCGCCCACGAGGAGGAGTTCCTTGGAAAGAAGAAGACCTCAGGGTCCCTCGACAAGAGCACAGCACTGAAAGACATGAACGTTGATCCAAAATCCAGCGACCTTGTCGCGCGGCTGCGGTCCGACGTAAAACCGCGCTCGGACTCCGCCGTTTCCAAGACGACGAACATCCAAGAAAAGATGGGAGTCCGTAACTTGGCTGGGACCTTCGAGCAGATGGACGACCTGATGGAAAAGGCCGACAAGCTGGGTCCGCTGCCAAAACCGGTTGAACTGAAGCGGAGTCTTGCCTCTCCCTCCGCTATGGACTTAGGTAATTTCCGACCGGTTTTCACACTCGGTGACGTAGGAGAAAATGACGAGAATATTGAAACACTGAAGTCGTTGAGCATGAGAGGCATTCATGATGTTAAAACGACCCCCGTGTCGTGCGGCGTGTCAAAGTTCAAGGACGACGCGAAGTGCGGTCAAGGTCAGCCGATCGCAGTTCGTTCCCTGCATAAGAGTGTTTCCTGTCCGTCGAAACCGGCGTTGAAGACAACCTGTGGATCTGTGACGAGCAAGGTCAACTCGCTGCTCAAGACTGTGATGAAGAAGGAGATGGTCACTCATCAGGGCACGTCTGTAACCGAGGTAAGATCCTCTCCCAGCAAGTTCATTCAGACATTCATTCAGTCAGTCAGTCAGTCATTCAGTCAGTCATTCATTCAGTCAGTCATTCAGTCAGTCAGTCAGTCATTCAGTATATCAGTCATTTTTTTCAGTCAGTCATTAATTTTTCATTCATTCATTCAGTCAGTCAATCATTCAGTCAGTCATTTTTTCAGTCATTCAGTCAGTCAGTCATTCAGTCATTTTTTCAGTCAGTTATTCAGCCAGTTATGGTATGGTATGTCCATTTATTCAGTCAGTCAGTTATTTAATCATTCATTTATTCAATCATTCAGCCATTCAGTAATTCATGCAGTTATTCATTCATTCATTCATTCATTCATAGCATCTGAATGAATGAGTTCTGCCCACCTGTTCAGTCCTTCTGATCACTCCAGCCTTTGAAATCAACATATATTGGTAACTCCCCAATTATAATTCTGAATTGCAACATGTATGGGTACTCCCCAATGGTAATTCTTGCTTGCAACATGTCTATGGTACTCCCCAATGTTAATTCTTACTTTCAGTGTGTAACAGTAGCTGGCAACTCCCCAATTTTAATTCTTACTTGCAACATGTGTGGGTACTCCCCAATGATAATTTTTACTTGCAGTACATATGGGTAACTCCCCAATGGTTATTCTTACTTGCAACACGTGATATAGGTAACTTCCCAATAAGGATAGGGATGTTTTTGGCTGATCTTCTTTAATGAATTACATGTCTGACTCTGATTTCCCTTGGAGCAACCATCAATTGACACTTTATTATATTTTGATAATGGCACTACAGAAACCATTAGATTAGATTAGATGTGTGTATAAATCATTTATGATTATGATTATTTGGAAATGATTTAGGGCCGACTGCCTCCTACGAGTCCTTGTGTTCCAACCGACCAGGAGAGGATCTACTTTCGCCGGTGCGTCCAGAAGAGTGCCAGCATGGTCTTCCATGCCAGCACTGGGCTTCCACTCCAGTCTAGTCCGGTAAGTGGACCATGCTAGCCGATTGGTTAGAGCGCTCGCCTTGTAGCGCGCAGATTACGGGTTCGAGCCTCTATGTCGGAGACTTACTGTGTAGGGACCTTGAGCAAGTCCTTCACTCACAATTGCTCGTTGCCATCGATTGATGCTTGGCTTTTAGATTGTGGCATGATGATGATAACGATGATGATTATTCAAAATCTGCCATCACAACAGCAGATTGGTTAGAATGTTTGCCTTGTAACGCTGAGAGTACGGGTTCGATCCTCCTCCTCTGTTACTGTGTAGGGACCTTGAGCAAGTCCCTCGCTCACAATTGCTCAGCACCATCGACTGATGCCTGGTCATTAGATAGTGGTGCCTACTAAATGCAATAACACAGTAACTTGGCTCCGTATCAGGTGTCTCTTTTTGATGAGGGCAACATAAACTGAGCAGGTGATTTGCAACCATGGACAATATCAAATCAAATCAATTTATTGTTCCCAGAAACAAAACAAAATGAATAACAGTAAATAAAATTTCACAAACATAGTGCAGATTATTACAGAAGTTTATCTATGAAGAGATGGTATGAGGGAGCAAAGGGCACACCCGAAGGGACAAGTCCCGCTGAATATGGGCCTAGTAATGATCATGTCCAATAATTATTGGACATGATCATATAGCTTTGTATTTGCAGGTTGCAGACAACATTAGAACTTGTCCCTAAGTAATTAGTGATCGTCTAACCATGTTATACCAGAACTCGTGTTATATCAACACATGATACAGGGAGTTTCCAGTGTACCTCATCTATGTATCCCATCAATTTTTCATTTCCTGTGGGATCATTTCTCCCTCGGGTAAAACAAACATGATTTTGATTGTTATTTCTGTCTTTTAACCTGACATGACGCGTCCAGAGGGATTGATGCGAAAATGCCCAAAATGGACTGGCCGCTTTTTTCACAGATATTTTGCTGTGTGATTGTTTTAGGTTCCTGCGAAGAAGATATCATGTGGTAGTTTCGACTACGACCACACATTGAATTCTGTGAGAGCGATTAAGAAGTATGTAACACTTTTGTTCGTGAAAATGATTTGGTAATGTGATGACCGTATATATTACGACTAGTGTTTTAGTTGTTAAAACGGAGCCAGAGGTTGTAAATTTTACAGATTACCAGATTACATGAAGGGAGGTCAAAAATCAAAAAAGTTGTTAATATGTAAGTTCCAGAGTAAACAACTGACAACTCATGAGATATTTAGTTTCCTAACTCCCCAACTTCCGTTTAGTGATTAAGCTGAGTGGTTGGAAGAAAACATGGGCGTATTTAAGGGGTGGTTTTTACGGGTTCAAACCCCCATATGAGTTTGCCCAACAATTTTTTTAATGTGGGTTCATGGGAAATACCCGAGTATGTTAGTTATGAGGAACCATCTGACAGCGCATGGAACATTTTGGTTTCCTAACTCCCCAACATCCTTTTAGTTATTAAGCCGAGGGGTTGGAAGAAGAGCTAGACGGGTTGAACCCCCAAACCTCCCTGGCGCTAAACACTGATAATGTACGAATTTGTAAAGAGAATTAAAAATTTGGCTGAGGTTTATTATGATAATTTACCTGTTTTGTTTTTTTCTTATATTACTCGTATTACTTGTTTGGCATGGCATTTTTTTGTTTGGAGGGATTATTATTATTATTATTACAATTATTATTGGCATGACTATTGACTATACTATAAGAACACCAATATGGTCAATTTTTTATAGACATATTCTTAAAATTTGTACCAAATGTTTCACTACTTTGATTAAATTCTGAAAATTTCAGACAACTATAAAATAAAAATATGGCATGTTCTGTTATATTCTTTCCAGTTCGTTGTCGTGTATAAACCTCGACGCGAACGATGATAGTCCCGATCTGGAAAGAATCCGCCAAACGTACAGCACCAGCGCCCCGGCTTCTACGAACTGTCTTCTCGGAAACTTTGAGGTAGCTCTCCAGTTTGGCTTTAAGAAACTTTCATTCATTCATTCAGAGGACTTATAGAGCGCCACTCCAAGATACGTACTCAGACACGGTCCCAGCTCAACGCCAGCCAAAGTGCAACCAAAAAACCAAAACCCTAGGACGTTACTGATTATGGTTTGGTTTTGGGGTGCCCTTCGGTTGATGCCTTTGCATTAGACAGCGGCGCATTAGAAGTTACTGATTCATAATAATGTTGCTGGAAGCTTTCAGAACTACGGGTGCTTTAAAACTGGGAGCTATTGATTTCTTCAGCCTATTCTAGCAGAGTCTAATAACAGGGTGTGGTACAGTTGCCAATTGGTTAGAGAACTTGGCCTGTTACGCAGAGGGTATGGGTTTGAGCCTCACCCGAGGCAGTTACTCTGTAGGGACCTTGAGCAAGTTCTTCGTGAACAATTGATGTTCTGTCGTATGGTCGTGTATGCACTTCTGAAGTTTGGAAGGAAGGCAATATCAAAGGCAGTTGCAATATCAAATACAGTTGTATCGTATCGTTAGTCTAATAACTTGTGATCTGTTTTCAAACTGAAGTTCAAAATAATGACTCTTGCACAATTAAAGGGGCTTAGTGGACTAGTACTTTTGGAATTTGCAAAGATTGAGCTTGCAGAGCCTAATAATAACCTCTGTATTTCTAGAATAGGATACCCTAATAATGGCTTGTTAATTAATTTTACGAGCCTAATAATGGCTTCATATTTGGCAAGCGTAACAATGACTTTTATTCTAGTATAGGAGCATGTAACAATTATGCGTATTTCTAAAATAGGAGAGCCTACTATTGTCTTGCATTTTTAAAATGGTGTAGCCTAATATTTACTCGTTTTCTAAATTAGGAGAGCCTAATAAACGGACGGATCGAGCCAAGCGGTGTTGTGAATGGGTTCACCGTTGATATAGGGGCAAGCGGATCGTTCTGCCCTCAGCATATCACACTGCCGGTTACTGCTTTCTTCTTCTCTCTCTCAGATGACAACGCTCCGTCTCCATACCTGGTCAGTTTACCAAAGTTCTTTCAATCAGAAATTCTTCAATGTGAAATTTTGTACAGTAAGTAGGTGAGTAATTTCACTTACATTTGGCAGGTTCGTACAGTGTTTCCTGATGTGAAATTTATGCGATAAAACCATAACATGGGACATGGCACGTGATTGGTTAGCACGTTCGCCTTGTAACATGGAGAGTATGGGTTCAATCCTCCTCCCCTGAGCCAGCTACTGTGCAGGGACCTTGAGCAAGTCCTTCACTCATGATTGCTCAGTGCCATTGATGCTTGGTCATTAAATAGGGGAGCTTCATGAATGCATATTATTAATAACAAATTTTACCTATCTGTCTGACGTCATTGCACCTTAAGCAGGTCTGATGCAACCTGTTTTCAAATCATGCCGTATCCTTTCTCTAGCTTAGTTATTTATTTATTTTGTAATTTAATTTTCTTCAGGGACACATCAACTTGGAGAGCTACTCAAAACGGGGTTACCACATACCTAAACAGGGCACTATACAAGTTGTAAGTCGATCTTATGAAGTCAGTCTTAACAAGTTCATACTAAATTGTAATCATACTGCATTTGTCGGTTTGAAATATTAAAGAATATCATTATTATTATTATTATTAAGTATGTCTTATTAAGTGTGTATTATAGACGTGAAATTGTTTATCAAGTGTTGAATCATGGATTAATTAATCGTTTATTAAGTGGTAAATCATTCTTCAAGTGGTGAATCATGAACAATTGTGTATCAAGTGCTAAATCATTATTCAAGTGGTGAATCTTGGGGAATTGTGTATCATAGTGGTCTGAATTCTTCAAGTGGTGAATCTTGGGAAATTGTGTATCAAGACTAAATCATTCTTCAAGTGGTGAATCTTGGGGAATTGTGTATCAAGTGGTAAATCATTCCTCAAGCATTGAATCTTGGGGAATCGGTGATCAAGTGGTAAATCATTCTTCAAGTGGTGAATCTTGGGAATTGTGTATCAAGTGGTAAATCATTCCTCAAGCATTGAATCTTGGGGAATCGGTGATCAAGTGGTAAATCATTCTTGCAAGTGGTGAATCTTGGGGAATTGTGTATCAAGTGCCGTAAATCATTCCTCAAGCATTGAATCTTTGGGAATCGCTGATCAAGTGGTAAATCATTCTTCAAGTGGTGAATCTTGGGGAATTGTGTATCAAGTGGTAAATCATTCCTCAAACATTGAATCTTGGGGAATCACTGATCAAGTGGTAAATCATTCTTCAAGTGGTGAATCTTGGGGAATCTTGGATCAAGGGGTATATCATTTTCTTCAAGAAGTCAATCTTGAGTGAGTCATTAATCAAGTGGTAAATCAAGTCTAATCATGAATCATGATTTAACTGTTTCAGACTTTGTTCAATCCAAACAGAACGGTGGTTAAAATGTTCGTAGTTAAGTACAACATGGATGGTATGCCTCCAAACCATCAAACTGTCCTCCGACAGAGAACACTGTATATGCCCGTCAAGGGCAGTCCAAGTGACGTCCCTGGTGTGACCGTGTTCTTGAGATACTTAATTCATTTGAGGCAAGTACACCTTCTGAATATGGGGTATTCGTTATCATCAACACAATTGGCATCAGATGTTGCTAAACATTTATGATGAGAGGTGCACACTATCTTCAGCAGTATGTTACAGAATCTATTAACTTGTGTAATGTCATTATCATAATCAATCAGTCTAAATTTATATAGCGCCCCTATACTGGATACCATGTCCCACAATCAGCCTTTGTAGCCAATGGGTTAGAGCGCTCGCCTTGTAATGCAGAGGGTACGGGTTTGGTCCGTCTCCCTGAGATGGTTACTGTGTAGGGACCTTGAGCAAGTCCTTCACTCACAACTGCTCAGTGCTATCGATTGATGCTTCATCATTAGATAGTGGTGCTAAATAAATGCGTCAAACAAAATAGGAATAAAATGGGATCAGTCAGTGGTTACTGCAAGTTAAACTCGTCAAAGCGGAAAAGCCAGGTCATAGGCTAAACATTCAGCTTCAATTTCCAAATTTTTGTGCTACGTATTTATTGGCCAATTTACATTTTAATTTGTCTACAATTACAGATTTTCGAGTTCTAAGAGCAATAGAATCTATCTGCACACGGACATTCGAATTATCTTTGCGAGGGACAAGTTCGAGCTCGACTCTCGCGTCGCAAACTATGAACTGCGCTCGTTCACCGAGGGACCGGAGAATCCGAGATTCTCTCCCCGAAGATGACACTTCTAGGCTGCTTAGGAAATTATTATTTTCATTGTACATATAAGTTTCTTTTCGTCACTGTGTTTTGGCTGCTTTTAAAGTCGACTTGGATGCTTACTGCACAAATCCTGGGTACTTAGTAGCAGTACCGATGCTTGGAAAATGTACGTCACTGACAATCTACTGTGTACTGTTTGGTACTTGAGGAATACTAATTGACATATTACTCTGTGCTTCTACCTTTCAGCACTTGGCAAGTACTGATGGAGTAATACAAGTACTGGTAGTAAAAGTACTCAAGTATTAGCAGTACAAGTACTAGTATAAGTGGTACAAGTACCTGTATGGTACATGTGGAGTCCCGATAGTCATGTTACTCAGTACTTGTACTACTGTGGGATGTGGGCAGTACTGACGGATATGTTGTTTCCCAGTACTTCTTGTGTGGTATTTGTGGATTACTTAAAATCATGTTTCTGGATGTGTGTACTGCAGTTAGGTACTTGCTGATCTTGGTTCGTGCTAATGTAGAATTGCTTCAGACTTTTCTTGTCATAAATGTAGAGTAGCTATTAGCTTGCAAAAAACTTGAGTGGGTGAAATCCATTGTTCTTTTGTTGTATGTGAGCGCGATCGCGAGGCAAATTGCCAAGTTTTTCTGCTTGTTCTAGCTTCTCTTGCATCCTGTATAAATTATTAATGAGTACACATTTGTAGGATATGGCAGCTTGGTTGGGTGGAGCGCTCGGCTTGTTATGTGTATGGTATGGGTTCGAGTATCCTCATCTGAGACAGTTACTGGGTAGGGACCCAGAGCAAGTCCTTCACTCACAATTGCTCAGTACCCTCGACTGATGCTTGGTCATTAGATACTGGTGCTTAGGATGTGTTTAATAATAATAATTTTGCATGATTTTCTTTAAATTTGGGCAAATTAAGTTATTTTTTCTTGTCTATGGCTATACTAAACGTACAGAAATCTGAGCAGATCACTTGTCTGTTAATCTGTTGAAGTTAAACTAAACTTCACCAAATGATCATAACTTTTACTACATTCTCTGTCGCCTCATCTCTAAAATTAGCTGTTCCACCTCTCTGGAATAAACCCCCGCCAGGATTACTCCAAATATCTGATCCTGCCTACAAACTCACCAAAACCTTGCCTCGTGCTATCTCTCAGGTCTTTCACTGAAAACTTCAAACACTGCTCTTTTGCAGATCCTGTCCTGATTTCTGCTCTTCCCCTTACCTCCGTCACCATTTAAATTTTAAACACCATCCACCATAGTCTTGTAAAAAATTGACCTGGAAGCTGGGTGCCGCGACTTTGCTTTTTGGGCGCTGTAGAAATCCCGAGATTGCGATTACAATGCCTTGTGCAAAGATGTCATTATTAGGTTGCACATTGGTACAATGCTGATGTATTTACTTTTGTTTCTGGGGTTTGGTTTTTGGATGTGTCGTGAAAAAATAAATAAATGCTGTTGAGCTACGTAATGATGGGTTTCATTTGTTGAATTTTGCTATTGTATAGCAGCCACAAGATCCAGTCCCTGATGACTCTTGTTGATTAAGGCATACAACAATGGATTGTCAACCTAAACTTACCTTACCTGATCTGCAAGTAAGGTAAACTAAGATAGTCACTTGGATAGCAAAAGCTGTAGCTCTGGTCAATGTTGGTGGTGGTTGGGACATCTACTTGGAATAGACTTCCTCGACGACATCTACTTGGAAGACTTCCTCTACGACATCTACTTGGAATAGACTTCCTCTACGACATCTACTTGGAATAGACTTCCTCTACGACATCTACTTGGAATAGACTTCCTCTATAGTTACAACTCCTTGCAACAACCATCCCCTCGTGCACTTAATATCAACGGTTCTCTTGGGCTCGGATAGTGGTCAGCGTGCTCAGTGGCGTCTACCAATGGGGTTGGGGGTTTGGAGAACGATCTCCATCGAACTTCAAAAGTGGGGGGTTGACCGGTTTTTGGCCGAAAGTGGGGGGGTTTCACTTTTTCATGTTACCTCTTTTCTCCTGTATGGTTGTGATAATATTAACCTATATTAAAACATTATCATTTGATCGAAATTCTCTTGTTTCCATTACGGTAGCAAACGGCTTGTACAACAGAACATTTACTGCACAATCTGCACTGCCATGGGGGCGGGGGTGGGGAGTGGAGACCCCGTTATATCAAGGCATGAACCCCTGGGTATACCAGACGTCCCTGTATCAAGGCAGCTCTACCCTTACGAGTCTACGACCAACAAGCCAAAGGCTTACACGATATACCGGCCAAACATTTGGGGAGGGTTGAGGACCCTGAGGTCGCTGCGCTAATGACACGGCGGCCCAGACTGGCAGCGTTCTCTGCTGCCAGCCTGCAACCTGCATTATGTGTGTCATCACTTCGGCCGTTCTCTGGCTCAACTTTCGAGATGGCCCATCTCTAGCCTATCTCTGACCTGTCCAGTCAGTGTGTGGCGGACATTTCAAATGAATATATGCATAGGAGTCATATGTAATAGATTATGTTGGACTCACGAATATATGAACGCGTTGCGAGTTGATTCATTTAGCCTACTTTATTTCTGAGTGAGTATATTGGTTATGAAATGAGACACAATGATATACAGGGACGCGGTGGTGTAGCGGTATGTTTTTTGCCTTGTAACCGGAAGGTCGCAGTTTTGAATCTACCTCAAGCAAGTTGAAGCAACTGTGTAGCGACCCTGGACAAGTTGCTCACCTTTAATTGTCTGTGAGCATAGGCGTAGACTCTGGGGCTACCGGGGCAAGTGCCCCTCCATTAATTTAGGAGAGAGGCATGGCGCCCTAAAAATCCCGAGGAGAATTCCCTGAATTATTAAAAACCTCTTCAGAAACAGAGACAAAGAACTTAAATACTATCAGAAATCTCATACTGAAAACAAAGATTGAACAAATATAAATTTATAGCGTCATACAGACCATAATGAAAGGTGTTTTAAAAGGTTCTAGCAATCTTAGTAGGCCTAATATTTAGTGTTCAACGACTTCTTGTGTCTGTGTTTAGCGTCGAAATGATTATCCTGAAATTATATTAAGTTTAACCGTTTCTATGAAATAGTGCATCATACCATTATTATGCCTCATTCATCGTAATATAGAATGGCGGCCTTAATTTATATAACATTTGTTAGCACCTTTTTAAGGGTGTGTAAAGAGTCCTTTAACTATGGATGGACGGATCTAGATTTAGACGACATCTTATGGCAACAAAGGTCGCTGACTTCAACATAACTTATTTTGCAACAATGCAGCCTTTTTCTGGAAGAAAACAGCCTTATTTTTTTACTACAGTTAGGTCTAAGGTATTCAGCATAAGATCTTTAACCACTAGTAATCTATTCTATGTGGGCCTATAATTTATAGGGACATGATGTATTATGTGTGTGCTTAAGTTTGGTTATCATCTAAATCAGGTGCCCAAACTATTTTGCATTGGCATATATTTGATACTGTCATTTTTAAATGGAAGCTGCACTGATGAATATAATTCTTTACCAAAATAGAAGCTGTATTGACGAGAAAAATTGCATAAATGAAAGCTGGATTGACGAAAATAGTTGATCGTGAAACGAGAAGTTGGATTGATCAGAACAATTCTAACTAAATAGAAGTGGGACTGATGAAAAGAATTCTTGCTAAATAGAAGTGGGTTTGATTAAAACAATTCCTACTAAATTGAAGTCGGATTGATTAAAAGATGAACTGCATTTTCAATGGATACTAATGCAAAAATAATTTGGGCACCTAAACTGGGGGACAACCTAACTTTTGGACACCGATATGCTGTAGGCTATGCAATTGGCGTCAACAACGCTGAACCAACGACATCTTACATAATTATGTTACAATGATTGTTTATTTTCAGGGTATATGTATATTTTATATGTATATTTTACACGTCCCTCAGGTATCAGCCGTTCAGAGGCAGTTCAGTGTACCAGGAATGTTTCCTGCCGCTTATTAGTGGACATGTTTCGATATACCAACTGAATGCATGTGAGATTATCTTGGGCACCGTCTAGTCAATAAAAAGTTAAAACGAATGAAGAGTCTGTGGTGGTCAGGCTTAAGTTGTCAGTCATCTGGATGTAGGGCCATTCCCTGTCAAATCAACCATTAGTGTACACCCCTTTGGACTTTTCTGATTCTCTGCATGAACTACATGCAAAATTATGAATTAGAGTGAAAATTTGAGCAGAAAATCTCAATATGTTCAAGGTATATTCTGAAAATATACATCTATATTATAATCCAAAGTCTCTTTTTTCTGTCCTTCCGTATGTTTGTCTGTCTCGCTAAAGGCTCCGAAACGGAACGCTTTAGCGATTTGATAAAATTTACAAAAAATTATTACGCTGCGTCTAGGTCAACGCGACTATTTTCAGCTCGCAATTTGATTTAAACGCCGATATATGGCCATTTTAAATTTCCAACTTTTCCGACGAGACTATTTCAATACCGGCCACAGTATGGCCATTTGTCCACGTCACGAAGGCTTAAATTAATATGCAATCTTACGTCACGCGGAGGATCTAGGTCAACGCTCTGATTTGCAACCAATCACGATGACCGTTGATTTCAAATCAGAAGTGGTCACGCCCACGGCTGAATTTATAGGTCATCGGACTTAAAAATTCGCCAATGCAAAACTTTAGGGATACGAAATTTTTAACGAACGTTTTCATTTGAATTTCTATAGATCTCAACCCAACTTTATTTCAACTCAAAATTTACTTTAAATTCCGATATTTGGACATTTTAAGTTTCGATGTGGTCATAGTCTGTTTCAATGCCATTGAATCTAGCTATGCAGGAGTATATATCGCGTAGAGTTGACAGGAGTATATATCGCATAGAGTTGATATTAAACAATTTCAAGCCAGCGCGTAAATTCGCCAGAGGGATACACGAAAAATGTGCACATCGTTAAATTCAAATTCACGGGCGCTGACGAAGATGTCGTTAAATTCAAATACACGGGCGCTGAGGAAAACCCGGGCGAATGCCGGGTAAAAACTGCTAGTTCCCTATATTATTATAAAACAGCACCGAACAACTAATATCCTCAAAATTCATTTAAATGCTTATCGTGTCCAAAACTTATAGCGTAGCGCGACAAAGCGTCTATTTAACGCCTATTGTGTCCCACCATTATTTTGAGATGCTGAACCTCTGTCATCATTTTAACCCTTTTATCTCCCTTCGTTTTAACTCTTTCAGTTCGTCTTCCTCCCAGCATCACCTCTGGACCAGACCAAATCTATCTCTACCGGGACGGAGCTAAGGTCAGCTTACCATGCGAGGCCGTCGGAGAACCTCAGCCGACGTGAGTATCATACATATAGGCCTATATCAATTAATTAATTAATCTCTAATATTTTATTCAACATTATATATTCTTCAACAAGTTAATAACTAATTGCTCTTTCAAATCTTATTAATTAATTTTTATTTAAAACTTAAAAAATTAATATCGTTCGTATCTCAGTAGTTAATTATTCTTTAATTATTTTTGTATCCTACTAATTCATATCCCATTGATTATTATTCCGTAATAGGTAAGTATCACGCCGTTCACAAGTAGTTTCAATTAATTATTTTTAATTTTTTGCTGATTATTTATTGTTTAAGACTCGTGTGTTTTAAGTCACCCACAGCAACTTAGTTTCCTATAACTTTTGGACTCCGTTAACGAATTTCGATTTCTCAGAGGTAGGCCTAGGCCTATCTATTGTTTCATAAGAAGTGATCACTTATGGGAGTTTGCGAATTATGAAACTAGAAGAGAAATTGTGATAACGTGGCTTCAGAAGAAAAACTAGAATAAAAATTAGGACAACGAGACTTCAGAAGAAAATTTAAAATTGAAATCATGATGACGGGTCTTCAGAAGAAAAACTAGAAAAGAAATCATGACAACCGGGCTTCAGATGAAAAATTAAAATTGAAATTATGACAACGGGTCTTCAGAAGAAAAACTAGAAAAGAAATCATGACAACGGGCTTCAGATGAAAAATTAAAATGGAAATTATGATGACGGGTCTTCGGAAGAAGAACTAGAATAGAAATAATGAAAATGAGGCTTTAGAAGAAAATCAATAATAGAAATTATGAAAACGGGGCTTGAGAAGAAAAACTAGGATTGAAATTTATAGAATAAATGAGACTTTCTATCGGAAAGCATTAAATTTTGCCAACATCTCAAGTGTCAGCGTTTAGAAATAGGTTTCATCATAGCTTGTCGCTCTTTTCTAACAGATACATCTGGCTGAAGAATGGCGCTCCCCTATCGGAGACGGGCATAGTCCACCCGGACCCCACATTAGGTTCAATCGACATCGGTCAGGCGACCAAGGACCACGAGGGATACTACCAGTGCTTTGCTACGAACACTACGGTCGGACGATGTCCAATGTGGCGCTGCTGCGGGTGGCTAGCCTTGTATCGTATGAGGCCAACGCCCCAAAGATCAACTATACCGTTGCTACAAACAATAATCTGCGTCTCCCATGCGGTGCTCCGGCGAGCATACCAAGTGCCACGTACTCCTGGTCGTACAACACAACCAGCCTGTCTCAAACGGACCTCATTCTGTCGAGGAGAGTCCAGGTCGATTTCAACGGTAAGTAAAACCAACCTTTGATATCCTAATCGTAATTGTAACTACGTAGCCTACTGATACAGTCGTTTCAGAAGAATATAGACCAGAAATTATGATTATCGATCTTCTGAAGCAAAATAGAATAGCACTGTGATCAGCAATATAATTCATTCATTCATTAATAAATTGCATTAATTCAATTCATTCATTCATTCATTTATTCATTCACTCATTCATTTGGCATATAGATGCAATTCGACCCAAAAAGGACCATTCACAGACATTCATTGGTTTGAAATGATCCCATAAAATAATGTAAAATATTGACAACATAGTCATTACATACAATTCGTATCGTACAGTATCGTTCATTCATTCATTCATTTTACAGAAACATGTTATATGTATGATTCATATATGTAAATACCAGACCCAAAAAGGTATGAAGCCCAGCTTATTAGGTTCACCTATTTGACAATAAGTTGGTTTGAACAATATAACAATATACTGCATCTATAAGAGATATAAAATACAATTCAATCAATGAAATATACAATCCAATACAATAAAAATAAAATCTGGTACAGTGCAATATAATGTAATACGAATCAAAGGAGGCTGACAATACATAATCTCGCATTCCATTATCCATTATCACACAACTTCAGATCACATTAAATTACAATCACAGTGTGTTTTCTCGTTCTTTCAGGGGACCTGTGTTTCGCAAGTGTTGCCTCCACCGAACCAACGAACCGATTGTACCGATGCAACGTATACAACTACGTCATGAGTACAACGCAATCTGGAGCATACTCAAGGATCATGTTGTCTGGTATGGATCATGGTGTCTGGTATGGATCATAGTGTCTGGTATGGATCATGGTGTCTGGTATGGATCATTGTGTCTGGTATGGATCATAGTGTCTGGTATGGATCATAGTGTCTGGTATGGATCATAGTGTCTGGTATGGATCATAGTGTCTGGTATGGATCACAGTGTCTGGTATGGATCATAGTGTCTGGTATGCTATGGATCATAGTGTCTGGTATGGATCATAGTGTCTGGTATGAATCATGGTGTCTGGTATGAATCATAGTGTCTGGTATGGATCCAGTGCCTGGTATGGATCATAGTGTCTGCTATGGATCATAGTGTCTGGTATGGATCATAGTGTCTGGTATGAATCATAGTGTCTGGTATGGATCATAGTGTCTGGTATGGATCATAGTGTCTGGTATGGATCATAGTGTCTGTTATGGATCATGTCATCTGGTATGGATCATAGTGTCTGCTATGGATCACAGTGTCTGGTATGGATCATAGTGTCTGGTATGGATCATAGTGTCTGGTATGAATCATAGTGTCTGGTATGGATCTCGTCCCCATCCCCAGTGTCTGGTATGGATCATAGTGTCTGGTATGGATCACAGTGTCTGGTATGGATCATAGTGTCTGGTATGAATCATAGTGTCTGGTATGGATCATAGTGTCTGGAATGGTCATAGTGTCTGTAATGGATCATGTATGTCTGGGTATTGATCATAGTGTCTGGTATGGATCATGGTGTCTGGTATGAATCGTAATTTAACATGTTTCCTGATATTTGCAGCGCTATATGTGTCCCTGTCATGGTCTTTTAATATCTTATCGACAGTTTGCCAATGCGTCGTAATCATTAACATGTCTGGCAGTAATCTCTAACAGAATCATTAATGTGTTATACAATCTCTTATCACGTAATCGTATTCGTTGCACTCCACATTATTACCGCGGACTTAAGCACTGACATTACATCAGTAGACCGCAACTGTGTCGTATCATGTCCATGTAAGTTAGTCCGGATGCCACAACGACACAACTTCTCATATCGCGGTTTCCCCGCGGGTAGAAATTTGCTTGTCACACTTAGTAGAAAATTACTGTTCAAGGCATATTTAATTCAATAACTTCCTTTTATAGTAACTTTTCCCATGTTCTACAACATCGTCTCATTTCAAATAAAATGCCCATAAACAATCCAGAACGATCGTGCAGTCACCAAAGGCCACAAACACCACCACATAACCCCAGTTCTAAACCTCTTCTTTGACAAAACAGTCCCTCAGCACATCCATTACAAAATTCCATCTCTAACCTACAATGTCCTTGATGCCTCTCAACCCCATCACACGACCACAAATAAAGTACGGCTACCGTTAAGCTTCCAGTGAATTTCAAAACAAATTCAACAGCTGAACAGAGAAGTTATTTCAAAAGTAACTGGGGTTCAAAAATCACCTGGCAACGTTTCTTTTTCAACTCGAGTTGCGGGATAATTTTTGACAACGGTTCTGCGATCTGATTTCTACAGGCACCGTAAACAATATCGCGCCAGCTGTGATGTTTTCGTCACCACCTACGGTTTATGCTCTTCAATCGGAACAGACGAAACTTCGTTGCTTCTTCTCTGGCACGTAAGTTACAATACGATACAATACAATAAACATGTTAGTAAGTTTCGAATTTACTTAGTCTAGTAAGCGACTTGAATGTATGTATGTATGTATGTATCAACATGTATGTATGTATGTATGTATGTATGAATGTATGTATGTCCTACTGTATGTATAACATAGCATAATGTAACATGTTTATTTGGTAACCAACTCAATACAGGTCGTAATCACAACGTGCTTTTTTGCAAGTTTTGTCAGTTTACGCAGAAGACCCAAAAGGGGCCGAAGGTCCCGCTAGCCAGGGCCACCTGAGACAATTATTAAATTGGAAGAATGCATCACGGCCAACTGTGTGAAGTAAAAGACTAAGCAATAAATTCTTAACTATCATAGAGCAAATAGAAATAAAAGAACAAAGACCCTAAATACCAAGAAAGCAACTACAATGCCAGCAAGCGTATGTACGAACAGTACCAAATGCACACTCCCAGATTTAGGCGTTTAGTCAAATTCCCAGGGGTATAGCTAGTCTATTGTATAAAAAATTAAGAATTGTTTCACACTATAGTTGAATGTGGGATGAAAGCTCCCGTTTTAAAAGATGCATGTGTGTGCGCCCATGTATGCTTGTGCTTTCAAGAGCCTCACACTTGTCTATGATTGCGTATGACAACAGTCTTGTTCTTTGTTACAAAGTGACAACAATGGTGCAGGCTTGATCACATACAGTTGGACGTACAACGGGCGGAGCGGTCTCCCTACCGGTTGGACCTTTAGCGACGGGGAAGCCAGTTCACCTGCTAGTGGAACGGCCCTTTCGGATGCTGGCATCTACAAGTGTTTCGGATATAACAGCCTCGGCCAAGCCAACGCCACAATTGAGCTCATCGTTGAAGGTAAGCTGTTCTGTTCGTAGGATATCAGACGTCGCCGACAGATATAGGTACTATTATTATTTAATTTGCCATCACAATTATATTCAAGCAGTAATAATAGTAAAACAATAAAATAATTATTATGATGATGACGATAACGATAATAATGATAATGATAATGATAATTGCAATGACAATGACGATGATAATGATAATTATATTATTATTACTAAGGAGTTTTTATATAGCGCCCCTTCAAGGTAATCTACTCAGAAGCACTCCCAGTCCAACCACGGCCAAACAAGACAGTCTTGAGGTTTGCAAAGAACGTAGTGGTGTGACCCCTTGGCACTAGGCAGAGTGCAACAGGGAGCCCATTCCAGGTCTTACCACCAGCGACAACAAAACCAGCGCCGCTCTATAATGATTGATGATAACAATTGATGATGATGATGATGATGATGATGATGATGATGATGATGATAATAATAATAATAATAATAATAATAATAATAATAATAATAATAATAATAATAATAATAATAATAATAATAATAATAATTTATGTTTCTTAGCCATCCCCGACTTCGGACCACCAGAAAACCAGCCGCACGATATGAACGTAACGGTGGGAGAGACGATCACAATCAATTGCCAGGCAGATGCTGTTCCAGACGCAACCATCCGATGGTTTAAGAACACAATCGAATTTGGTCGTAAGTTCCACCGTTCCACTGATCCACTTTTTTACTTAGTCATTATTACGTTCTACTCTAACCTCAAAACTGCTATCTTTAGCAGGGGTTTGGTCGGGAGCGCTCCTGAGTAGATACTTTTCATTTGAATTTACTTTTGCATATTGCTGGCATTTACATTTACTGCTACTTTTGCATTTACGCACAATGGGACAACAGATTTGCAATGATAATTTTGTACATTTTCATTTTAATACATTTTGATTTAATAATAATATGCAGACATTTGTAATACAATCTGAAACAATTATCATATTAGCCTGTTACAGGACTTCGTATTAGATTTGAATCGCATTTACGCAGTACATTTTCATTTTAAGTTTACATTTACATCTGCATTTACATTTGCTTTTAAAGTTTCGCAGCGATATCCCACCTGCATTTACATTGCATTTACCTGTTGGACTGTTGAATGTTTTCAGGGAATTCTCTGCCTCCTAAGTTCGACCTGAGCGATGACCTGATGACTCTGACGATCTCTGACATCTGCAAGGACTGTGCGGACGGAACAAGTGACCTGATGAACGTCCAATGCAACGCTAGCAACAATCACGGATACTCGCTCGCTCAAGGATACGTCAACGTACTGCGTAAGTTCAACATCCATTTACAAAACCGATTACAGAACTAAGTGGGTATTTGGTACACCTAACGGAATTGTAGTTTTGACTGTAGAGGCAACTGTGATTGTAATTTCGATTGCAATTGTAATTGTGATTGCAATTGCAAATTGTACTTCTTTGGAACTGTAATTGTCATTGCAATTGTAAATTTTTTTGCAACCTGTGATTTTGATTGCAATTGTAATTGCTATTGCAGCTATGACAGTAGATTTCCATTGTAATTTTAACTGTTACCGTAATTGCTGTTGCAATTGTAATTTTGACTGCAATTCTAATTTGGTTGCAACTATAATTGTGATTGCGATTGTAATTTATTGTAATTGCTATAATATAATTTTGGCTCTTACTGTGATTGAGGTTACAATTGAAATTTTGATTGTTACTGTGATTTTTTATATTGTAGTGGCCCCAACAATAAGTTCGGAGCCGATGACTAAGAATTGGTCTCCCTACGCGACCTACAAGTTCGACTGCGCATCCACTTGTGATGACAGTACACCCTGCACGACGGAGTGGACCTTCAATGACGCACCAGTCGAGGAGTCGGATGCGCTGTTCGTCGATGATCAAGGTTCACTGAACATCGACACGGCAAATGACACGGATGCAGGAAGTGCCCGCATCGGAACGTACACGTGCACTGTGTCGAATACATACAGTGATGCTGCGATCAATGCGACGATTGAAGGCGACGGTAAGTCCAACATCGATTGAACGGTTGTTGGGTCTTGGAGATAAAGGGAAGGCAGCGCACATCGATATGAGTAGCAAACGAAGTTCTATCGCTTGTTTATTCGTTCATTCGTTCTTTAATTTGTTCATTAATTCATTAATTAGTTAATTAATTGATTAATTAATTAATTAATAATCATTCATTCATTCATTCATTCATTCATTAGTTAGTTAGTTTATTAATTCATTGATAAATAAATAAATTAATTAATTAATTCATTAGTTCATTAATTCATTCATTTGTTTGTTCATAAGCGCATTGATTAGTTCGCTCTCTCGCTCGTTTAATTCCTTCCTTCTTTAATTAATTCCTTTTTTCGTTCTTTAGTTCCTTCCTTCCTTCCTTCCTTTTTATTCGTTCGTTCGTTATTTCATTAGTTTATTAATTAGTTCGTCGTCCTGTAATTTTTTCAGGCTTTCAATAATTGTGTCTTTCATTAACTCGGTTTTAATTCATTCATTCGTTCCTTCATTCGTTCAATCATTATCTCAACCGATAGACAATCTCAAGACTATGATAACAATCTAATCTAATCTCAGCTGATCCTATTCAACCCAACCCAAATCCACCCAATCCAATCCAATCCAATCTAATATAACTTAGGTTAACCTATTTCTAATGTAGTTTAATACAGTTCAAGATAACATAATCTAATCCAATCCAATCCAATTCAACCCAACCCCTCTTAATTCGAGGCAAACTTATCCAGTATAATTTAATGTAATCCTATTCAACCCAATCCTACCCAATCCAATCTAATCCATTTCTTTCAGTCAAATCCAACCATCCCCAATCCATATAAGTGTAATCCAATCCAAATCAGCTCAATAAAATCAAATCAAATCCAATTAAATTTAATCTAATCTGACTTCTATGGTGCCGTAATCATAATGTGACATCAGTCGTTAGTTGCTTGAAGTGAAATTGCAATAAAGACACGCCATGATTATACAATTGATAACATGCTTCTTATTGTCCATCTTCCGAACAGGTGACCTGGGAACAGCCAGTCTCTGGTGGGTCGGATTGCTCGTCGCATTGCTCGTTCTCCTGCTCCTTCTGCTCGTTCTTCTCTGCTGCTTCTTCTGTGTCTGCAGAGATGGAAAGTCCTACCCAGGTACGAACGACGAACACCGAATTAATTAACTTTGAAAATATATTCAGTAATTGTAATTGCAACTTCTATTGCGCCGGCGTCGAATGCACCAGGCAGCTATCGATGACGCACCAAAAACAAGATGTAATCAATTCAACATCCAGAAGAACAGTCCATATAAGAGACAGATAGGCAACCTATGTTGGATGAGCAATTTGAAAAAGGTAAATTTTAAGTTGAGAACGAAATGACATAAGCAGCTGAGCAGAACGGTCAGATACAGGATAAAGATATCGACCAGAACGGACACATAGGGCCTACCAGGAGAGGGCGATTAATTAGAGCCACATCTTACCCCTAGAAATTATAAGGTTCTATATATATGTCCACATTTTGTGAAACGGAGAAAAACGATTTTTAAGATTTGCTGATGAAAATTTTTTATGCTGTTTCATTGATGGCATTTATGTTACATTTGTTGGAAAACAGTGTTTTTCCTTAGTAGGCCTATGATTATATGTGTATTTCGATCAAAATGTAAACCGACTATGAGTAATTTGGCTATAATTATGGCAGGGGTAACTATTTTGTACATACAGCTGCATAACATTATTGATTACAGACAAAGTAAGTACTGTCGGTTGCAAGTCCAAGTCACGTGTTAAGATCTCTCACTGGTATTGGCTATGGACATAACGCCGTATAATTTTTGTACAAACGTCACCCGATCTTTGTTGTATCTCACATTCACGTGATAGAAAATTAATGATTTTATTGTATGACTGGACTTGTTCCTCTGTATCTTTGAGACACTGTCCAGATTTATGGACATAGAACTATACAATCCTCACAGATAGAGCGTAAGCAAGCGTCTCCGGTTAAGCTTGACTATAATAAATCACGACATAGCCCTTGTCATCCTGATAACGGTTGATTAAAGAAAAGTGGACGTAGAAGCTTATAATTCTAGGGGTACGACATGCTCAAAAAGATATTAGATGGGTGTAAATATGAATTGGGTCAACGATTGTGAGAAGCGATAACCGATTGGTTAGAGCGGTTGCCTCAGGCGCAAATATTTGTTAAACATTCGTTGATCTGTACATTGCATACCTTTAGTTTACATTTTGCAGCTGTTGACAATCTTTCATTTATTCTGGTATATTCTGTAAATCAGTTTCTCTTATCAATACAGTTCGTTCTCCCAACAGTGGACAAAAACTTTGGTTGACCACTTTGATATCAGGGTGGACTCATTTGACATGTCATCGATCAGTCTAAAGTTGAGGAGATTAGTTTAAAAGAGGGACGACCGGTGTAAAGTTGGGTCCAACAGTCCGAAGGTGGGTCAGTTTGAAGTTGGGTCGTCGACCAGGCTGAAGGTTCGATCCTCCTCCCTTGAGACGTTGCTGGGACCGAGTGCAAGTCCATCACTCACAATTGCTTATCACCATTAATTGATATTTGGTCATTAGAAATTTGCGCTTAGTAAACACATAGACAATGGTGGCTAATAAACAACATAGTAGTAGTACCATGTCCGAACCCAGTTAATAACAGATGTGTTGTCTTTTCTTCAGTTGATAAACGAGAGAGGGATAATGGCAACAACCCAGTGGAAGACCTCAGGAAGCTCGCCATCCATGAATACGTCCCGAACAAGTAAGCTTAACTCTTAAATTCTAATACTATAGTAGTAACAGTAGTAGCGGTAGGAGTAGCAGCGGTAGTAGTAGTAGTAATAGTACAGTAGTAGCAGCAGCAGTAGTAGTAACAGCAGCAGTAGCACTTGTAGCAATTGGAGGGCAATAGATAATAGGTAATAGCATGGGGCTAGGCTAGATTGGATAATACTGCATTCAGGGCCGGCCTTAGTCTCACATTGGCGTACCAGATCCCAACTAGTTCCAAAAAATCTTTCACGTTTTATATTGAGCCAAAGTGATGACTCAACACGATTGTAAAAAATGTGCCCCTAAATTTTGCCGCTCCAGACAGCTGCCTGCTTCGCCTCTACCAAAGGCCGACCCTGCCTGTATTGTATTGGAATAGATTGGATTGTATTAGGTAGGATTTGATTATATTAGAGATGCTAGCAGTGTCACTCTCACGAGCTACAGCGATAACCTATGCATAATAATTATTATACCATCACTGGGAAGCGGATCCTGGTCACTGGGAGATGCAAGGATCTCAACAGCAGAAGAAAGAGGGTTATACCTTGTGACTATAGCTTTCATCTGCTAATATTTAGGTCAGCTGCTCCTAACGTCTACTTGCCCGTCTATACTGCATCACCGTTGCATACACAACCACCACCAGACAATGACAATTTTACCAACGGAGCCCCGGCTGCTCACACCGTCTACGTCGAAGAACCTGGAAACGTCTACTTGCCAAACTACGCGGTACCACCATCGCGTCTCCAGCCAGCATCTCCACAAAACGGAGTATACTATGTTGAAGGCGCTGGCTATCAGACACGCAGTTCCAGTCACGGCAGCCAGGGAGAAGTTTTCAGCGAGGATGTTCCCAATGGGTGGCGCACATACGACGGTGTCCCACAATCAGAAGTCTAAGAAGAGTGGCATACACGCGGACGCACACGGATGAAGAGATATAAATACAGAGACATTGAGACTTTCTATGGTAGATACACAAACGACATGCAGATTAATGCAGGAAAATTGCTGATATTATAGGGAAAGATAGACAAACAGACAGACAGTTGGACAGACATGCATACATATAGACAGACAGACTGACAGACAGACAAAAAGACAGACAAATAAACATCCAGACAAACAGAAACAAACAAGTAGACAGACCGACAGGCAAATAGACAGACAGACAGACATACAGACCAAAGGACAGACAGACAGACAGACAGGCAGACAAATAGACAGATAGGCAGACATTCAGACAGAGGAACTCGGATAAGAATTTGATCAATTCGAATCAATGTTGAACAAAGATCTGATTTTGCTAGGAAAATCTGCTTCAATTAGGACATTTGCCGAATGATTTGTTCATATCTAAACCTCAGAGAGCTTAATATAATATTTCGTCTTTTTCTAATTTTATGGATTTGTAATTTTAAGCCTGTGCTTCTGTTTTTCTGTTTTGTATTCAATAAGGTGCTATTTCCTGTAAATTTCTTTTAACGATGTGCTTTGATCGTGCCAGTTAACCTGTTTCTGCTTTTAGAACAATTCAGCTTACAATCTGTTCAGATCCACTTGATATTCGATTTTAATTGTTGAATATTATTTATGTTTTGCATTCTCTTGTTATTCACTATTGTTCGAAAGTGTAACTGCTCAAAGATGTTTAGGCAACAGCTCAATTGTTCGTAGGTAGATGAACAATTAATGTGCTTCATTAACTCGTGTGTAATATAAATCGGTGGCAGGGAACATAGTCTCAAATAAACTTAATTCATTTTTCTAGAAATTCTGAGTCAATACCTCAGGGCGTCGGATTGGAGAGCAATCTAGGAACACGCTTGCCTGTCACACTAACTCTTTGTCTTTTACACGTTTAAAAATTGGTTTCAAAAGCCTCAACACATCGAGGTTCTACAAAGTCACCATGGGTGAAAATATCCGAGAGGGCAGCAATGTTAATTTCTTTTAGCGCTTGAACAACTCCAGGACATTGGCTGAGTTCTACAGATTAGGACTCAACATCAAGGACACATTCTTAAAAGTAATGCTAAGTCACAGCAGACACTAATGCAGCTCAAACACTCCCAGACATAAATTGTCTGGTGTCAAAGCATGTTCTCTGCTCCCTGCCACCTAATCACTTCAACAGACCACATCAATGTCTAGTTATCGGCCACGCCCAGACAGCCACGTTCAAAGGGTCCAGTGTGGCTCAACGAACTTATCTGTCTGGGACGTGTGTTGTATCACTAGACACTGATCAAATCAATCCGTGGCTGTAGAGTTATAGTGTCTGCTGGTCTAGCCATTACTTTTAAGAGTGTGTTTTTCTGTTGATGTAGAACGGAGACGATTAACGTATACACGAATCCCGCAGCAACACTTCTACCACCAGTCGCAGCATCCACACCACCAGTCGCAGCAACCTATGGAGTCAGACGGAACGGTTCCAAGGATCGACTGATGGATTTAGAGGATCACACTCCAACGGATGGGACTGGCAGATCGAACAAAGTGAATGGTCGTAATGTGGGGGCTCGTCCGGACCAAGGCCAGCAGCTCAACGGAGTGCAGCCACGCCCTAGTGCTGCTCCCAAATACCCCTACACTTCGGATGTTTAGGGGTGAGACAGCGATACGGGGGTTGAGAGCAAAGGTGAATTGAGGAAATGTACCCCAGTGGTGTAGCGTTTTATCTTTGTAACTGGAAGTAGTAGATCTATAGCTTTTACATCTAACTGATAGCTGCGTACACGGCGCATCTGAGAGGTTCTTAAGACGTTCTATGCAAGTGTTCTGTTACATATTGTTGAAAGACTCTTGGACATGAGCGAAATGTATGGGGAATGTATTTCAAAGGAGATCATTTTGATTTAGACTAAATGTGTCGGAAATAGATCTGACTATGGGTGTAAATACCAGTGGGCGGCAAAGAAATGTTTTGGGAAGGGTAGCTCAATGTGAGAAATAGTTTGAGTAAAAGGGAAAGTTATGAAAAGAGTTTGAAATGCATAGGGATATTTACCTTCAGTGAAAAGTAGTTTCAACCAGTGGAAGATCGACCTGTAAGCGGTACCGAAATGTGTGAAATACTCTGGGTCATGGGGAAGATTTATGGGAAGGAGTGAAATGCATGGGGGGAAATGAACCAGCATCATATTGATATCTTCGCGCGTTGAGATTGTTCCGAGAACTCTGTTGGGTGCCCAGCTCTCCTAGCCGGAAGTACCTCGATGTGAGAATACAGACCTTGACTTTCTAGGACGAGAATTGTACTTTAATCTTTTCTTGGCGCCTGTAATGAACTAGTTTTTCTCAGGCGCAAATTTTATTAGACATTCGTTGATCTGTACATTTCATAACTTTAGTTTACATTTTGCATCTGTTGACAATCTTTCATTTATTCTGGTATATTCTGTAAATCAGTTTCTCTTATCAATACAATTCGTTCTCCCAACAGTGGACAAAAACTTTGGTTGACCACTCTGATATCAGATCGACCCATTTGACATTGGATCGATCAGTCTAAAGTTGAGCAGACCAGTTTGAAAGAGGGACGACCAGTGTAAAGTTGGGTCCAACAGTCCGAAGGTGGGTCAGTTTGAAGTTGGGTCGTCGACCAGGCTGAAGGGTCGACTAGTCTGAAGTTGGGTCGACCAAAGTTGGCCGACGTAGAAAAGCCCTTGATATAGCGGCGCACTAATTATGTTAATTAATCAAACGGGGAAGGGGTTGTAAGTTTAAGAAAAGAAATAAAACGATGAAAATGTCAAACATAAACTACGTCGCACTGAACAACTTCAATATTAAATTAGCATGGACTGTTAAAATAAGATAGCCATTACGAGAAATCCTAAAAAATACATATAAGCCTGAATTAAAACCTTGTACCCGGTAGCTGTAAAACTGTTCGCCATACATCAGTTTGAAGATTCTGACTTAACGTGTAACTCTAACGGACTAGCCTTCCACGTATTATGCATAATCGTGAAAAATTGCGAGATGCATCTGCCAATGTAAACATACCCAAAAGAAAAACGAAAAATCTCCACCACCCTACCTGTGGTAGTGCCAGTCCCAAGCCTGGAGAAAGGAGGAGGGCGACGCTAATCAACTTTGCGATAGCACAGTGTGATTAAACAGCAAACAACCAACCTGTCTAGGTATCTGAGGAGAGGTTTTGAGTGTGAACGATTTACGATGTTCATGAGGCCATCTTAGGATAAGTCTCTTATCGCACACGTTCTTCCTGTTGGCGGTCATCATTTTTTTAACGAAATTGTCAGTTCTCTGAAGTCGTTAAGGATTATAAAACTGCTTCTCATTAGGCATGATATATAAGCCTCGACTCTGCTATTGTTTTACGATCCCAAGGTCTGCAGAAGCTTTGTTTCCGACAGGTACGTATCTTTAGTGGCTGTGCGGCGGTATACAGGCGAAAGTTTGGAAGTAATATTAGCTCGGATCTTACTAAAAGAAACAGGCAAGTTGCTACTGTTCATGAAATTAGTCGGTTCGTTTGAAGTTCCTCAGATATTTTTTACGAAATTATCAGTTCTCTGAAGTCGTTAACCCCCAGGCTACCGAGTTTTTTTGTAACACTGGCTACCAAGTGGGGGGGGGTGTTTACCACCTCTCCCTGGATTTCGTGTTTGGTTTCACATATCATAACTTGTAATACAGCAATGGATTCAGCATTCATTTCTGCACAGAATGGTATAATTTATTTAGTTGTACATTATGTGAATTCACCTCGAAATTAGAAATTACATCACTTTTAACAACGGAACCCCCATAATTAGCGATATTTTATATTATTAAAAGTGACTACGCTATAGTCGAAAAACCAAGGGGGTGGTATCCAGCCCCCGGTACCTCGGGTATATCTGGTATAATTTTTGAACGGCGTGAGATACCACCATGATTTTGCGGCGCCACGGATCTGGAACGCTCTTCCGCCGTCTGTACGTGCTGCACGCGGCTATATAGTTTTCTCTAAACTCTTAAAGACGCATTTTTCCAGCTGTTTGATGGCCACGTGTAGAGCGCTTCTGAGAGACTCTTAAGTGGCGCTTTATAACTGTTTTATTACATTACATTATTACATTACATTACATGATGTTTACCTCAAAATGTGCGCAAATGAACCTGCTACAGCTACCTAACATGTAAAAATTATATTCCATATGAAAAAAATTTATGCATTAAAACGTAAGGGTGGTGGTAACCACCCTTGGTAGCCGAGGGTTAACCCTCGGGCTACCAAAGGGGTGGTGGTGCCACCCCCTAGGTTTTTTCATCTCAAACTTTTCCGTATGGAATAAAAATTTGACCTTTCAGGTAGCTGTAGGGGGTTCATTTACACACGTTTTGAGGTAAAATGTGAGATGATATCTCACACCGTTCAAAAGTTATACCCAATATACCCGAGGTACCGGGGAGGGGGTGGATACCCCCTAGATTTTCCACTATATCTTATCCGTCATTTAATATTAAGAGACACAAATTATACCAGTCTATAGAGGGAATGTGGTGCTACATTTTTTGGTCACTGAGTTAACCTGAGACAACAGGAAGTGCTCAAAATAAATAATAATACGCGTAATATGCGTGAAAAATGGCTGAATGGAAGCACTCCCCCTTAGTTTGTTGTCTGTAGCGTATTCATTTGTCTTCCTGGAACCAAAACAAAGATACCATTCTTTAGAGGGAATGTAGGGCTTCATTTGCATACCTACATCGTTGTTTTTTGAATACCGGAAGTGAGCAAAATAAATAATAATACGCGTAATCTGTGTAAAAATGACTGAATACAGCATTACAACGTAAACCGATATATATAGGCCTATATGTATGGATGTACATTTATACTATATAAACATGTGTAGGGATGATTGTGTGTATCTTTTATACATAGATTAGTTTCAAAACACACATAATCTTATATTTGTTTATCCAAAAAGTACAAAATGTACGCAATAATATACAATATTGCTAATTAATGGGTTCTGTTGTTAAAAGTGATGTAATTTCGAGGTGCATTCACATAATGTAGAACTAAATATACTTTTCTGTGCAGAAATGAATGCTGAATCCATTGCTGTATTACAAGTTATGATATGTAAAACCAAACACGAAATCCAGGGGGTGGTAACCACCCCCCTTGGTAGCCAGTGTTACAAAAAAGCTTGGTAGCCCTAGGGTTAAGGTTAGAAGAAACTTTAATTGTAATTAGTAACTTCTATAGCGCCAGTGTCTAATGCATCAACCGATGGCTCACCAAAAGCCAATCGGGAATCAGGTCTACACACTAAGAAGACGACGTATTGTGGATGAGCCAACAGGAATTGCGGGTCTTAAGCTGTGATTGAAAGGACATCGGGCAGACCGAACTGACTTAAGACGAAACACATAGCCTACCAGCATATCCAAGCTTACCCGCTCTTCTTACTTCCAACTTAGGCGTCTTAGAGCTATTCGCAGATCTGTTTCATCCTCTACCTTCACCTCAATTGTCCATGCTTTTGTCTGTTCTCGAATTGACTATTGTAATTCTCTCCTTGTTGGCTTACCCAAGGTTCGTCTATCTCCTCTTCAATCTGTACTTAATGCTGCTGCCAAACTTATATATCTCGCCTCCCTCGATTCTCTCACATCTCTACATTTATGGCTGAACAACTTCATTGGCTTCCTCTCTCTGTGCGCATCCAATTCAAAGTTCTCATTCACATGCTCAAATCTCAACTGGGTCTTGCTCCAAAATATCTTTGCCACCAAATTCTCCGCCCCCTCTCTGCCACGTCAAAGCGTCTTCTCAGATCCTCTGACCGGCTTGACCTTTTTGTTCCCCGTGTTAGGGACCACAATGGCTCAATCCAGGTCCTTTGTCAAATGAGAACAGGGGTCCTGTATGGGCTCCGTGTGGACGTCTTCGAAGGGCAAGTCTCGTCTGTAGCGAATTTCTTAGGTCTATAATTCACCGTAGCAGATTACGAGCTATTTCGCTGACTTATTGTAGCCTACTCTGACCATTAATTTTATTGTTATGATGTCACCTACTTTTTTAACGGTGTTTCTTAGATGTCCGTACACCAAACTTCAGAATATTATACTTACTTATCCTTTAGCACATCACAATTTCTGAAAACGATTTCACGTGAGACGACAGAAAAATATCTACACTACAATCACACAAACGATAACATTATTACGACTGGTATTTTAAAAGGTCTAACTTGTCCTCGACTTCGCCGTCGTCAATATCTAATCTAATCTATCCCAATCTAAGAAGTTCTCGCAGTTCCTGTGGCATGATACAGCTCAGTTATAGCTCTGGTTAGAAAGTTTTTGACCACTTTTAGTTTGTGCAGATTTTACTTATTGATACAAATGACGCGTGAGTTACTGTAGTCAAGGCTGCTGGAAACCATGACATTCATGAGCTTATGGAAATTATGGACATACAATGCTATGCCTTGTCGCACTGTTAGATATCACTTTGCTTTATATAATTTTTCAACCTTACTTATGACGCTTTTCGAAAGTCAATTCAGCAATGACGAGTAAAATCGGACCATACACTATCGGTGGGAAGATGAGGAGGTCAGCAAGGGAGAGGACTGGCCACCCGACCTCATATGCCGAGACTAAGAAAAATGAAGTTGCTAAGGCTTCATGTCCAAGGCTTCCTCTACAAGTTAGTAGTAGTAGTTTCAGCTTAACGACACTGTGTGATAACAAAGATCGTTAGCGTCGCCCTCATCCAGGCTTGATATGCCTGTATGCCTGTGTAAGAGTAGAACGCTCTAACAATCGGTTTCCGCATCCCACAATCAGTGGCGGCGCCAGGATTTCAGATTGGGGGGGCTAAAACCCCAATTCCTTCCCTTTCTCCCTCCTCACTGGCATTGGCAGTGATTTCCCACTTTTGTTTGGGGGTCTGAGCCGCCGATAGGTGGGGCTTCAGCCCACCCTAGCCCCATGCTGGCGCCGCCACTGCCCACAATGGTGCATGCATACTCATTAAGTATAATAGGTCTAAATAAAAATAAAGGTCGCAGATATAAATTGTTTCATACAAGCGAAGGTAGCATCAGGGAAGAAATTCCTCAGTGCATTAGTTGTCGACTCGTGGAATGGTTCGAATGATAGCACTGCCTCAATGGACGCCAACAAAGATCTCAAGAAGAAGCGATAGAAAGGAAGGGCTATCTTAACTATTCCAGGTTTACTTACTGTGGTTTGACAGCAGATTTCTTGTCTTCCGAAGTATTGAAAATCCCTGCCATGGAATGTTATGATATGTTACCTGCTATGTAATGCAATGTTATCTTATGTAACATGTTACGTTGTGTGGTGTTGTGTTAAATTTATCAGGTAAAGATTTGATCGTATTCTGAAGAGTGAAGACAACAGGGTTCTGGTTACATGAACAACCAAACGACAGACATACAGGGCGAATAGTTGATCCAAGGACTGCTATGTAGTCAACAATCAACAAACATAGAAGACAATAGCCTACAATGGCTTTTCTATTGGTGCTACTTTTGTTGTCCGCTGTCCTGCTAACAACCATGAAAGCGGACGATAGTAAGTATTCTGACATAGTTACTAGATAATGAATATAATTCCAAGCCTCTCTATGCAACATCTGCTCGCCCTTTGCGATCTACTGACCGTCTGGACCTCTTTGTCCCTCGTGTTAAATCTGCCTTGGCTCAATGCCGGGCATTTGCTGTGACAGGTCCCTCCACTTGGAATGGCCTCCCCCTTTTCTACGAGCTAAGCTCATGTCTGGGATTTCTCACGCATCCTCTCGTTCTCTTAAGGCGTTTCTCTTCCCCCGGGCCTTCCGCGCTGAAAGCGCCTCTGAATAGTCTATGCTGCGAGAGGCGCTCTACAAATTTTTAGATACGATACGATAATTAATTAATTAGCTTAGCCTTAAAGTAGCGCTTCGACAATTTTAGAGTTACAGTCTACTGCTATCACTGAATTTCATCACCAATGCACTTTCAACTAACAAGCTTTTTTAAATATTCCTACCCAGAAGTCCCAGGTCTTCGTAGTAAATTAATTAAAGTGAATGGGCAACAGTGCTCGGTAACTTCTATAGCGCCGGTGTCTGATGCACAAAGGCATTAACCATTGGTGCACCTTAGCCAAGCCATAAACAGATAAGGAAGTAAATAAAAAAAATCAAATCGCACACCAATCGATTTATAAAAATGAGCAAACATGTTTGTTTACCACTACAAAAGTCGCCAGAGTATCATGCCGACATGATTGGAGTGCTTAAGTTAACAGCCATTATCCTTGTGTTGTGTTAAGACCAGTCCTGCAGCAACGAATCAAGTGTGCTTGGGCTGTGACGGCCACGAGAGAAAAGACGGCTAATGCACTGACCTACACTTGAGATGCGCTCGATAGATTCATTATTTATTACTAGAAGGATTGCCCGTCCTAAGATGGTTAAAAACAATTTGAAAATGTCAAGAGTTGCGTCTTCTCGTGCTATGATTGACATAAGTCTTCTCCCTCTCCCTCCATCCCCTTCCTTCCCCTACCTCCCTTCCTTCCCTCCCTCCCTCCGTCCGTCCGTCCGTCCCTCCCTCCCTCCCTCCCTCCTCCGTACTTCCTTCTCTGCAGTCCGTGCCGGCCGACGGCCGTCAGTACCTCCTTCCCTCCCTTCAACGTCCGTCCGTCCCTCCACCACGTCTCTCGCCCGACATGTCGTGTTGCATTATCTCGCGTTGCTATGACAACGTGGAATGACGTAAGCCATATTGTCGAAAACAGCGTTACAGGCTTCAGAAGCACGCACGCACGCATGCACGCATGCACGCACAGAGATTTCTGTTTCATTATATTATTAATAATTATTCCACGGTTTAACGTCGCCTTATGACATCAAAGGCCGTTGACGACAATTCACAATGTATTATATAATACCAGACGATGAAAAAAATAGATTCATTAAGGCCACGCACTTGATTGTAGGCCCGTTTAAATCCAGATTCAATGTGCTAAACGGCATCATAAATAAAAAATATACTACGTCCTCGTCAAACAACTTCATACTATTCAAATCCCATAGAAAAATGGGTCCCTCGGATGACTCGTTAAGATTATCCATCAATGGCATTCCTATGACCAAAGTCACCTCTACTAAATTTTTAGGTGTTCACGTGGACCAACATTTGACCTGGAAAGAACATATAAAAACTATTTCTTACAAAATTGCTAAAAACATTGGTATTCTAACTCGAACTGCATACTTGTTGCCCTCCTGCATACGTCTAAAATTATATTACTCGTTGGTGTACCCCTATCTTATTTATTGTAATATGGTATGGGCATCCACTTATGACTCTAGACTACGGAGATTAATGCTATTGCAAAAACGCGCAGTTCGTATCATTGCGGAAGTTCCAAGGTGCGTTCATTCTGGACCACTATTAAATTTACTGACTTGAAGCTACTTAAACTAGAGCAGATTCGAACATTACAGATTGGCCTATTTATGTTACGCTATGAACATGGTTTACTTCCAGCATGTTTTAAGGGATTTTTTCATCTAGGATCCGATGTTCATACTCACTACACCAGAAACTAACTCTTATCGCCCCATACGCACAAACCAATACTCGCTTATTTTCCATTAAATCTGTTGGCTCCACAACCTGGAACATGCTTCCTCTCACATACGTTGTGCCCCCCACCTACGGCACTTAAAAAAAATGCTGCATGCCTTCCTGATTAATGGAAATTAGCTATTACCTACCCTGCCGGATATTCTTTTTCACTGTTAGTTAAGGTTTTCGTTTTTTTATATTTTCATGGTGTTTTGAATCGAGTTAATCATTTGCTGTGTACTATGTACTATAATACTATTTGCATTGCTGTACGAAACTTGATGTTGCACTGTTTGTCAAGGCTTTACCTGTCACTAATTCAGATTTCTGAAATGTTGTTCTGGGTGTCCCTAGTTTGCGGGATCTTGATCCATTTTGGGATTCCTCTTGCGGCCAATCCTGATATTTTATGTTGAAATGTTATGTGATTTGATTTGATACGGCTTCAATAAAAGAGTTTTGATTGATTTGATTGATTGATTTGAAAGTTGAAACAACGCCACCTGATAAAATCCGGTATACTTGACTAGATATCCATTTGAACTTTCCAACGTACCAGCTCTTCACCAAGTTCCTTCATCATCATCATCATCTCATCATCATCATCGTCGTCATCATCATCATCATCAGTTCGTGACGCCAGCCATTTGGCGGCAATGGGTACGAATAACTCATCTTCATTGCCCTCGATCATTTGTGAAGTCCATTGCTCCCTTTGTGTTAGTCCAACTGATGAACTCGATCATCCTCATTTCGTGCGATCGCGTCGCAGGGTATATTGTTGAGGCTTTTTGGTGGAAGTAAAACATGCAGTAAGTGGCCCTGGTTCATCAGAACCGCAGAGAAAAGACGGGTGTCAGCTTCTAGAGAAAGTCGCTCAAATATTTGGTAGTCTTCAGGAAGGTACCGGAGGCGGATTAGCTTGCTTATTACTGACTGGAGTCGGCATCTATCCTGTTGTCCCGCAAACCCCAACCATGACGGGGCAGCATAGAATAAACGAGCCACTGTTGTTGCACGTACTACATCATAAAGCTGTACATGTAGACCCGTGAGGCCATGCGCAACGAGAATGCGTAGGGCATACATTGATTGAAAGAGTATGCTTTAACCCAGCCTATGGATGGACGGATCCAGATTTGACGACATCGTGTGGTAACAAAGGCCCCTGACTTCAGGAGAAATTATTTTGGAAAAATGCATCCTTTTCTGGCAGAATTTAGCCTTATTTATCTACAATAGTTAGGCCTAAGGTATTCAGCATAGGATCTTTAATCACTAGTAATCTAATCAATGTCGGCCTATAATATAAGACATTATGTGTTCTTTGTGTCCTTACTCCTTAAGTTTGGTATTCCTCTAGATCAGGTGCCCAAATTATTTTGCATTGGCATATTTGATATTGTCAATTTAAAATGGACGCTGCATTGATGAATATAATTCTTTACCAAAATGGAAGCTGTATTGACGAGAAAAATTGCGTAAATGGAAGCTGGATTGACGAAAATAGTTTATCGTGAAACGAGATGTTGGATAAATCAGACTAATTCTTGCTAAATAGAAGTGGGACTGATGAAAAAAAATTTTGCTAAATAGAAGTGGAATTGATGAAAATAATTCCTGCTAATTAGAAGTGGAATTGATTAAAAGAATTCCTGATAAATAGAAGTCGGATTGACGAAAAGAATTCCTGCTAAATAGAAGTGGGAGTGATGAAAAGAATTCTTGCTAAATAGAAGTGGGATTGATGAAAGGAATTCTTGCTAAATAGAAGTGGGACTGATGAAAAGAATTCTTGCTAAATAGAAGTTGGATTGATGAAAAGAATTCTTGCTAAACAGAAGTGGGTCTGATGAAAAGAATTCTGGCTAAATAGAAGTAAGATTGATTTAAAGAATTCTTGTTAAATAGAAGTGGGATTGATGAAAAGAATTCCTGCTAAATAGAAGTCGGATTGATGAAAAGATGAACTGCAGTTTCAATGGATACCAATGAAAAATAATTTGGGAACCTAAACTGGAGGATAACCAAAGTTTTGGACACCAAAATGTGGCATGTAATTGGCGATAACAACGCTGAACCAACAACATCTTATATATCTTACGATGAATGTATATTTTCAGGGTAGGCTATATGTATATTATACACGTATATTATAGGCTACACGTCCCTCAGGTATCGGCTGTTCAGAAGCAGTTAAGTAAGTAATTAAGTATATTCTTCTTTTTTAGAACATTAAATGCTGCTAAAGTTCAATGTCCATAGTAATATTCCTGCCGTTTATTAGTAATAGTGGACATGCTTTGTCATCAACTGAATGCATGTAAGATTATTTTGGGCACTCTCTAGTCAATAAAAACGAATGAAGAGTCTGTGGTGGTCAGTCTCAAGTTGTCAACCATCTGGGTGTAGGGCCATTCCATGTCAAATCAACCAGGGGTGTGCACAACACCCATTTGGATTCTTCTGAATAGCTGTGTACATGAACTACATGCAAAATTACAACAGTGAAATTTGAACAGAATATCTCAATGTTTTCAGGGTATATACATATACCCTCAAAATATACATTCTCTTCCTCTGCCTCTGTGTGTATCTGCTGTGTATCTGCTTATTAAACGCCTCTCGTGTCCCACCATTATTTTGAGGTGCTGGGCCACTGTCTCCAGTTTAACCATTTTATCTTCCTTTGTTTTAACTCTTTCAGTTCGTCTTCCTCCCAGCATCACCACTGGACCAGACAAATTCTATCTCTACCGGGATGGAGCTAAGGTCAGCTTACCATGCGAGGCCGTCGGAGAACCTCAGCCCACGTGAGTATCATACATATCAATCAGCTAATTAATTAATCTGTAATATCTTATTAAACAATTATTCTACAATACGTTAATAACTAATTGTTCTTTCAAATCTTATTAATTAATTTCTATTTAAATCTTTAAAAAATTAATATCATTGGTATCTTATGAATGAATTATTCTTTAATTATTTTTGTAATAGGATCACATCCTATTAATAAATATCCAGTTAATTAATTGTTCCGTGATACTTGAGTATCACATGTTGTATAAATTAATTACATTGTAATATTTTGCTGATCAATTATTCTGTAAGACTCGGGTGTTGTTAAGTCACCCACAGCAACTTGGTTTCCTAAAACCTCTGGACTCCGTCCATTAACGGATTTCAATTTCTCAGAGGTATCTACTGTCTTAGAGGAAGAGAGTGCGACATAATATTATGATAACGTCTCCTCAGGAGAAAAACCTAGAAGAGAAATTGTGATAACGGGGCTTCAGAAGAAAAGCTATTGCCAAAATTATTACAACTGGGCTTCAGAAGAAAAGGTGGAACAGAAATTTTGAGGATGTCATTTAAGAAGAACCATAATAGAAATTATAAAAACGGGACTTCAGAAGAAAAAGTGGAATAGAAATTTTGAGGATGTCATTTAAGAAGAACCATAATAGAAATTATAAAAACGGGACTTAGAAGAAAAAGTGGAATAGAAATTTTGAGGATGCCATTTAAGAAGAACCATAATAGAAATTATAAAAACGGGACTTCAGAAGAAAAAGTGGAATAGAAATTTTGAGGATGTCATTTAAGAAGAACCATAATAGAAATTATAAAAACGGGACTTCAGAAGAAAAAGTGGAATAGAAATTTTGAGGATGCCATTTAAGAAGAACCATAATAGAAATTATAAAAACGGGACTTCAGAAGAAAAAGTGGAATAGAAATTTTGAGGATGCCATTTAAGAAGAACCATAATAGAAATTATGACAAAGGAGCTTCAGAATTAAATCTATAATAGAAATTATGAGAACTGGGCTTCAGAAGAAAAATTAGAATAGAAATTATGAAAACAGGGCTTGAGGAGAAAAACTAGAATTGAAAGTTATAGAAAAATTAGACTTTCTATCGGAAAGAACTAAATCTCAAATGTCAGCGTTATCAACTAGTTCTCATCATAACTTGTCTCTCTTTTCTAACAGATACACCTGGCTGAAGAACGGTGGTACCCTATCGGAGACCGGTATAACCGGTATTGTCCATCCGGACCCAACATTAGGTTCAATTGATATCGGCCAGGCGACCAAGGATCACGAGGGATACTACCAGTGCTTTGCTACGAACCCCTACGGTCGGACGATGTCCAATGTGGCGCTGCTGCAGGTTGCCAGCCTTGGACTGTTTGACGCCAACGACCCAAAGATCAACTACACCGTTATGGCGAATGATAAGCTGCGTGTGGGTTGCGGTCCTGCGACAAGCGTACCAAGTGACACGTACTCCTGGTCGTACAATACAACCAGCCTGTCTCAAACGGACCTCATTCTGTCGAAGAGAGTCCAGGTCGATTTCAACGGTCGGTAAAACCATTCTTTGGGATCCTAATAGTAATAACTACGTAACTGATGCAGTCGCTTCAGAAGAATAAACTAGAACAGAAATTATGATGATAGATCTTCAGAAGAAAAACTAGAATATAAATTGTGATAGCGACGCAATATATACAATGTATTGCAGTATATTGCAAATTTGCAATTAATTCATTCATTCATTCATTCATTCATTCATAACATTACGTAATGTAGTGTACATATGTATGATTCAGGATGCAAATGACAGACCCAAAAAGGGCTGAAGTCCAGCTGATTAGGTTCACCTATTTGACAATAAATTGGTTTGAAAGACTAGTAAACAATATAACAATATACTACAGTACAAGAGAATAAAATACAATTCAATGCACTACAATATACAACAATATAATAAAAATAAAATACAGTACAATGCAATATAATGTAATACATATCATAGGGCATAATCTCGCATTCCATAATCCATTGACACGCAACTTCATATCACATTAAAAACACTACAGTGTGTATTTCTCGTTCTTTCAGGGGACCTCTGTTTCGCAAGTGTTGCCTCCAACGAACCAACGAATCGATTGTACCGATGCAACGTCGACAACTACCTCATGAGTTCAAGGAACTCTGGAGCATACTCGAAGATCATACTGTCTGGTATGGATCATAGTGTCTGGTATGGTTCATGGTGTCTGGTATGGATCATAGTGTCTGGTATGGATCATGGAGTCTGATATGGATCATAGTGTCTCGAATGGACCATAGTGTCTGGTATGGATCATAGTGTCTGGTATGAATCATAGCGTCTGGTATGAATCATAGCGTCTGGTATGGATCATAGTATGGATCATTGTGTCTGGTATGGATCACAGTGTCTCGTATAAATCACAGTGACTGGTATGGATAATAGTGTGTGATGTGGATCAAAGTGTCTGGTATGCGTCATAGTTTCTGGTATGGTAACAGGCAATTAGAATGTTTCCCGATATTTGCAGACATAAACATATCGGTTTTCTAGCTATAGCCAATGCGTCATAATTAGTAACGTGTCTGTCAATAAGCCACAGAAACATTAATATGCTATGATCATTACCACGTCTATCATTTAGCCACGTAGGCTATTCCTTGGTATGACCACGAAATTATTGATATGATGACCTGTCTATTAGGAAGACACACAGTCATTAAAATATTTATTAATAAGCCGTGGTATAAAGACACTTGTTAAAAGCATCTAATCATCCAATCACTGTCTTATCTAGTAGCTTTTCCCCTCTTCAACAACCATGGGCGCCCGCACTTAATAGCGAGAGGGGGCACTTGCTCCCTCCGTGGAAAATTGTCACCTACCTTTTTAACTGCTACTTTTTTGTGTTTAACAAATTACTTCGCACTAAAGCACTAATGATGCTCAAAGTGAAACTGAGTGATTTAACTTTAAGGAATAATTTTTTTTAAATTCGGTAAACCTCCATTTTAGCGTATTTTATTCTTGCTTTTTTCTTTAGTAAAACGTAATAGCGTATTTTGTTACTATATATGCATGGTGATACTCAGATACAATACAACAATGGAAGTCGGATTGATGAAACTAGTTCTTGGTTAAATGGAAGTTGAATTGATTAAAATTATTGTTGCTTAAATAGAAGTTGGGTTGCTGAAGAGAATTCTTGCTTAAATAGAAGTTGGAATTATGAAAACTTTTATGGTGTAAGTGGAAGTTTTACTGATGAAACTATTTTAGTGTAAGTAGGCTAGAAGCTGGATTGATGCTCAGATTATTGCTACAATGGGCGAATAAATTAGAACGCTAAAACGATAAATGACCTTATCGTTTGAATAAAATGCGTAAACTGAATGGGAATATTAAGATACGCAAAAACGAAGTTTAATCTACATGGGAATAATAAAATACGTTAAAAAGAAGTTTAACTAAATTTTTAAATTATATCTGTAACAGCGTACCCACGTCGTATTCTATAATTATGATGATATATGTTATGACGTCGTACTGAGTGCTGACTCCTCCCATCAAACCTCATTGGAATAGGCATGCCCTTAACTCTGTTTACCGTGACCACTGTGTTTTGCCCATTCTGCAAAAATATCTGCAGGGCAGTGCAGGCGCCCATGTCTACAACATCGACTCATCTCAAATAAAACGCCTACAAACAACCTATGGTTAAAGTGCATTTTAGTATTTAAGTCTTGATGTTTACGGCCGAGTATTTTAACGTATTTTATTATTTCTCTTATGTATCTACGTAAATGGAAGCTGGATTGATATAAAATAATTGTTTGCCGAAATGGAAGTTGGATTGATGCAGTTTAGCGTCGCAAATGAGTCGCCATTGAATAAAATGCGTAAACTGGAGGGGAATATTAAGATACGCTAAGTCAGCGTTGGTCGAATACAAGTTGGATAGACGAAAGAAATTCTTGCTAAATAGAAGTCGGATTGATGAAAATAATTTTAGTCTACGTAGAAGTGGGATTGATGAAGAGAATATTGCTTAATTAGAAGCTGGATTCATTACAGTTATCATGAAAATAATTGAAATAATTTAATACGCTAAAAATACAAGCCTACCTCTACTATAAATAAAATACGCCAAAATGCAATTTTGCCCAACCTATAACCCTAACCCAGAACGATCGTGCAGTCACCAAAACCCCAAACACAACCACATAACCATTAGTTCTCAAGTCATTTCCATGGCTACAAATCCCTCGACGCATCCATTACAAACTTGCATCTCCTACCTACAACGTCCTTAACGCCTCCCAAAGTTACTCTCATCCCCATCACACGAGCGGAGATATAAGTACGACTACCGTTAAGCTTCCAGTGAGTTTCGAAACAAATTCAACAGCTGAGCAGAAAAGTTATTTCAAAAGCCACTGGGGTTCAAGAGTCATCATTCTAGCGACATTCTTTCGACTCCAGTTGCGGGAAAATCTTAAACAAAGGTTCTGCGATGTGATTTGAATAGGTACCGTAAACAATGTGGCACCAGCTCTGATGTTTTCGTCACCACCTACAGTTGTCGCTCTTCAATCGGAACAGACGACACTGCGCTGCTTCTTCTCTGGCACGTAAGTTACAATACGATACAATACAATACATGCTAGTAAATACATATGTATGTATCAGTGTATGTATGTATCAGTGTATGTATGAATGTATGAATGTGTGTATGTATGAATGTATATATGTATGTATGTATGTATGTATGTATGTATGTATGTATGTATGTATGTATGTATGTATGTATGTATGTATGTATGTATGTATGTATGTATGTATGTATGTATGTATGTATGTATGTATGTATGTATGTATGTATTTATGTATGTATGCATGAATATATGTAATAATTACTCGTCAGTATAATCTGCGACCCCGGCCTCATGATTTTACTCTGCCGGATAGGGATGATCGAAATTTTATACCTAGAATACTTTATGGTGTATTGGCTAAACAATAATTTTCTTTAGCAATAGGTTTCAGTCACTTAATACATTCCTAACCCTCTTATCTATTAATTTTGACTATATATTATTTTTGTCTAATCGATATCTAAACTGTTGATTTTGTAATCTTGTTGCGTTTGTGTCAACGAGTTTTTTTTAAATAAAGGAATAGTAGTAGTAGTAGTAGTATGTATGTATGTATGTATGTATGTATGTATGTATGTATGCATGCATGTAATCTTGTTGCGTTTGTGTCAACGAGTTTTTTTAAATAAAGGAATAGTAGTAGTAGTAGTAGTAGTAGTATGTATGTATGTATGTATGTATGTATGTATGCATGCATGCATCTGCATGCATGTAATGCATGTATGTATGTATATTCGCATGTACGTATGTATGTACGTATGTACGTATGTACGTATGTATGCATGTATGTATGTATGTATGTATGTATGTATGTATGTATGTATGTATGTATGTATGTATGTATGTATGTATGTATGTATGTATGTATGTATGCAGACTGTATGCATAACGTAGCATAATATAACATGTTTATTTGGTAACCAACTCAATACAGGTCGTAATCACGACGTTATTTTTGCAAGTTTTGTCAGTTTACGCAGGAGACCCAAAAGGGGCGGAAGGTCCCACTATCCAGGGCCACCTGAGACAATTATTAAGTTGGAAGAATGCATCACGGCCAACTATGTGAAGTAAAAGACTAAGCAATAAATTCTTAGCTATCATAGAGCAAGTAGAAATAAAAGAGCAAAGGTAAGAAACCAAAGCAACTACAATGTCAAAAAACGTAAAGAACAGACCTGTGCACACTCCCAGATTTAAGCGTTTAGTAAATTCGAAGGGGTATGTACTATTTAGCCTATAATTGTATAAGTATGTATTACACTCTGCAATAGCGGATTATTTTATCCTTTAGGGCTGTCCTGTTGTCTGTTGACGGCATCAGCAGATAAACTCTTTTTTTAAAATGACTGATCGTTAATTAATTGTGCTGTTGTTGATTCAATAAACGGCTGATTGATTGATTGATTGATTGATAGTTGAGTGTAGGCTGAAAGCTCCCGTTTAAAAAGATTTGTGTGTGTGTGTATGTATGTATGTGCTTTCAACAGCCTCATGCTGGTTCTATGACTGTTTGAGACAATGATCTGGTTCTCTGTTACAAAGTGACAACAATGGTCAAGGCTTGATCACATACAGTTGGACCCACAACGGGCAGAATCTCCCTCCCACCTGGATCTTTATGGACGGGGAAGCCAGTTCACCTGCTAGTGGAGCGGACCCTTCAGATGCTGGCATCTACAAGTGTTTCGGAAATAACACCCTCGGCCAAGCCAACGCCACTATTGAACTCATCGTTGAAGGTAGGCCTAAGCTGTTCTGTTCGTTAGGATATCGAACATAGCCAACAGATAACGAATCTTATTATTACATTAACCATCACAGTTAAGCTTACATTCTAGCAGTAATAATAATAAAGCAATAAAATAATTATTATGATGATGACGATGACGACGACGATAGTAATGATAATGATAATTGCAATGATAATGACGATGAAAATGATTGATGATAAAAATGATGACGATGATGATGATAATAACAATATGATTTTGTAGCCATCCCGGACTTCGGACCACCAGAAAACCAGCCGCACGATATGAACGTAACGGAGGGAGAGACGATCACAATCAATTGCCAGGCAGATGCTGTTCCGGACGCAACCATCCGATGGTTCAAGAACGCAACCGAATTTGGTCGTAAGTTCCACCGTTCCACTGATCCACGGTTAGACTGTTCCACTGTTCCGATTATTTTCTCTAAGTTATGATTAGCATATTGTAGCCTGTCACAGGACACGTTAATACGTTTTGTATTTGATTATAATCATTTCGAAGATGCTTGCATAATGCGTTTGCATCTGCATTCACATTTACTTTGAAATTTACATTCACATTTCCACTTCCATTCACATTAACTTTTAAATTTACATTTCCATTTAATTCACATTTACTTTTAAAGTTCGCACTCTTACATTTACATTTGCATTTACGTTTACAGTTGCATTACATTTACATTTACATTTACATTCATATTTACATTCACACTCACATTTATCCTTTGGACTGTTGAATGTTTACAGTGAATTCTCTGCCTCCTAAGTTCGACCTGAGCGATGACCTGATGACTCTGACGATCTCTGATATCTGCAAGGACTGTGCGGACGGAACAAGTGACCTGATGAACGTCCAATGCAACGCTAGCAACAATCACGGATACTCGTTCGCTCAAGGATACGTCAATGTACTACGTAAGTTCAACACCCATTTACTAAACCACATTCTTAACTAAGTGGGTATGTGGTACGCCAACTGGAATTGTAGTTTTACTGTACATAAAGTCAACTGTGATTGCAATTGTAAATTGTAATTCTTTGGAACTCTAATTGTGATTGCAGTTGTAATTTTTGTAACTGTAATGTCGACTGAAATTATTACTGTGATTTCAATTGCAAGTTTGATTGCAATTGTAATTTTGATTGCAGCTTTGATTGTAGATTTCCACTGTCATTTTAATCCTAACCATAATTGTGATTACAATATTATTGTAATAGTCTATTGACTGCGATTCTAATTTGATTAAAACTATGATTGTGATTGCGATTGTAATTGATTTCAATTGCTATTTTGGCTCTTACTGTGATTGAGGTTACGATTGAAATTTCGGTTGTTATTGTATTTTTTTATATTGTAGTGGCGCCAACAATAAGTTCGGAGTCGGTGACTGAGAATTGGTCTCCCTACGCGACCTACAAGTTCGACTGCGCATCAACCTGCGATGACAGCACTCCCTGCACGACCGAGTGGACCTTCATGGACCAACCAGTGGAGGAGTCGGATGCGCTGTTCGTCGATGATCAAGGTTCACTGAACATCGACACGGCAAATGACACGGATGCAGGAAGTTCCCGCATCGGAACGTACACGTGCACTGTGTCGAATATATACTGTGATACTGCGATCAATGCAACGATTGAAGGCGACGGTAAGTCCATCAAAGAGTGAACTGTTGTTGGGTCTTGGAGACAAAGGGAAGGCATCGAATATCGATATGAGTAGCAAACGAAGTTCTTTCGCTCGTTTATTCGTTCATTTGTTATTTCGTTAATTAATAAATTAGTTAATTAATTAATTAATTTATTTATTCATTCATTCATAAATTCACCAATTCATCAATTCATCAATTCATCAATTCATCAATTCATCAATTCATCAATTCATCAATTCATCAATTCATCAATTCATCAATTCATTAATTCATTAATGCGTAAATTGCGTTTATTTTGTTATTTAATTAATTAATCCATTCATTCATTCATTAATTCTTTCGTTCATTAATTCATTCGTTCATTAATTAATTCATTCATTCATTCTGTCATTCATTAATTCATCCATTCATTCATTTCTTCATTCGTTTGTTCCTGTGCGCATTCATTTGTTCGCTCTTTCGTTCATTTAGTTTCTTCTGTCTTTAATTAATACCTTTCTTCGTTCTTTAGTTCCCTCCTTTCTTCATATTTTCATTCCTTCCATCCTTCGTTTTCTTCGTTCGTTCGTTAATTCCTTCGTTTATTAATTAGGTTTTTAGTCCTCTAATTTTTTCAAGCTTTCAATCATTTTCTCTTTCAGTAACTCCTTGATTGATTCATTCGTTCGTTCGTTCATTTTTTCAGTCATTATCTCAACCCATAGACAATCTCAGCACGATGATGACAATCCAATCTAATCTCAGCTGATCCAAATCAACCCTACCCCACCTCAATCCAATTCAATCCAATCTAATCTAACCTAAGCTATTTCTAATATTATAATCTCATATGGTGCAATATAGCTCAATATAGTCTGATCTAGTCCAATTCCACATTACCGAAACCAGCGCATGTTACCAATGGCAATTCAATCTAATCCTATTCAATCCAATCTAATCTTCTTTAAACAAAACCTAACCCTACCCAATTCAATTAAATGTAATCCAATCTAATCTAATCTTACTTCTTCTAGCGCCGTTGACATAATGTCTACGACATCAGTCGATGGTGCTTTGAAATGAAATCGCGATGAAACTGCCCTAACGCATTGGAAAGCCTGGTCTAAATTGAATTGATAAGATGCTTCATATTGTCCATCTTCCGAACAGGTGGTCTGGCAACAGCCAGTCTCTGGTGGGTCGGATTGCTCGTCGCACTGCTCGTTCTCCTGCTCCTTCTGCTCGTTCTTCGCTGCTGCTTCTTCCGTATCTGCAGAGATGGAAAGTCCTACCCAGGTACGAACGACCAACACCGAATTAATTAACTTTGAAAATATATTCAATAATTGTAACTTTAATTAGTAACTTCTGTTGCACCGGCGTCTATTGCACAAGGCAGCAATCTATAACGCACCAAAACCAAGCTGTAATCAATTCAAGATCAGTCCCTAACACAGAGAGGCAGCTTATGGTGGATGAGCAATTTGAAAGGGTCAATCTTAAGTTGAGAACCAAATGGCACAAGCAGCTGAGCAGAACGGACAGCTACAGGGAGAGATATTGACCAGAAAGGAAACATAGGCCTACAAATCCAAGATTTAGGTATAGCAACCGATAAAAATTTCGATCACCAATTGCAGGTATTATTCATTGGTAACTTCTATAGAGCAGTTGTCAAATGCAAAAGGCATCAACTAATGTCACACCAAAACCGAGTCGTAATCAGGTTAATATCCGGAAGATCATTCAGCTTAGATGTTGAAAAGGCAAGTTGTAAAAGGTAAGTCTTCAGCTGAAAACGAAACGTTAAAGCCCTGGGATACGCAATAGTAATTTAAACTCATGTACGACGCCCTTTCCTTCGTCTTATTATTTTTAATTAATATTGGTTGGGGCGCTCGCTTTACATATCTTTAAAGCGATTGTAACTGAAGCTCTATGAGCATAGGACACGATGGGTGATTAATTAAAGCCTCTCTCCAAGAAGAGATCTTAGAAGGGTGTAAATATAGGTCTATACCTTGGATCAACTATTGTGAGAAACGATAACCAATTGGTTAGAGCGGTTACAATACAATATAATTAGAAATTTATAATGCGCTTTAACAAGACAAAGTCTTGCACGAGAGCGCGTTTTCCCTCTGTTCTTAGCCATAGTGTAAGCTTAAGGAGAATAGATGAGTTTTTAATGTTGATTTAAATTGCGTAGCAGATGAACATTGACGGATTGTAGCTGGGAGACTGTTCCATTCTCTGGGTCCGGAGACAGCAAAAGTTGCCTTGTAACGCTGAGAGTAAGGGTTCGATCCTCCTCGCTTGAGACGGTCACTGTGTAGGGACCTCGAACAAGTCCATCACTCACAATTGCTTATTGTGCCGAACTATGCTTGGCACTGTTTCGCGCCAATAAGTTTCTACTGCGCAATAGATTGGCGCCTTAATTTCTGCTGTCAGTCAACGCTGTAAAAGGCGGCAATTATTGATCGCTGCCGGCTGAGCGCGCGCTTTCTAGGCGGGAGCCGACGCCTATATAAAGGAGGTCCGCTGGCACGCATCGGTCAGTCTGCAGCTCAGTCGATATTGATCGGTCGTCAGCGTTAGTCGATGCCTGCCGGCCTGCAGTTGAGTCGTGCAAGTGAGAAAGCCCGCCACGATTTTGGCGCGAAAGAGTGGCGAGAGCGACAGCGCTCTGTGTGGCTGAGTCTTAAGTAGTAAGCGCAACGCAAAGGGAGAGAACATCAACCGCTCATCAACCTGGGGTTGTTGGTTCGACGCCTGCTGCAGTGCGACGAAGACGTTCTACATTGCCGGTGGCTTTGTGGTGTTTCTTCACCTTCGTGGTTTGGTGTAAGGTTAGAAACACAGAGTATCGTATTTGTATCTTGTTTTTAATTCAAGCGCTAAATAAGTAGAGTTGTTTGTTTATCGCTAATGATGATCCTTGTAAGTAATTAATTATCGGTGATTGTTTTAATGACTGTACAATGATGAACCTTGATTAGTGACATTGCACCGAGCTGCTGGCGCTATATAATTGTTTCTTAGATTTACAGGTTTGATAATTAAATGTAACAATGGAACCTGACTTGTCATCATTTGAAGAACCTTTTGATACACAGAGAATTTTAGAGGCATTAATGAACAGTCAACAACAACAGGCCGCCATTTTTAAGTCTTTGGTAAGTAAGATACAAAGCCTGGAAACCAGATCACGGTTTCCTGAAAGTGCAGTTGTGGGAAAGAAGGACCCAGATACCCTGCGAGGTATTGGTCTGCCCACAGCAGAAGCCGCGGATATAGCGCCTGGCCATGGTACCCTGGTAGAAAGTGAAGTAGAATCTATAAATGCTTCTGTAGCGCCATCGCAACAGACGTTGCGTAGAAGCGCTAGACTCAGAGATAAAAACCTTAGAGTTTCATTACCTCTTACCGGTGAAACTGGCAGCATATTTATTGCTACGCCAAGGGTTCGAACCCGGGATCAGAAGTCTGTTGACAAAGAGATTTTCCCACAACTGCCCGACCCAAGCCTGAATAGGAAGGGGGTCGCCACATTATCACCATTAATTAATATTTGGTCATTAGAAATTTGCGCTTAATAAACACATAGACAATGGTGGCTAATAAACAACAATAGTAGTGGTAGTACCATGTCCGAACCCAGTTAATAAGCGATCTGTTGTCTTTTCTTCAGTTGATAAACGTGAGAGGGAGAATGGCAACAACCCAGTCGAAGACCTCAAGAAGCTCGCTATCAATGAATACTTCCCGAACAAGTAAGCTCATCTCTTAAATTGTAGTAGTAGTATCAATAGCAGTAGTAGTAGTTGTAGTAGTAGTAGTAGTAGTAGTAGAAGTAGTAGTAGTAGTAGTAGTAGTAGTAGTAGTAGTAGTAGTAGTAGTAGTAGTAGTAGTAGTAGTAGTAGTGGTAGTGGTAGTGGTAGTGGTAGTGGTAGTGGTAGTAGTGGTAGTGGTGGTAGTGGTAGTGGTAGTGGTAGTGGTAGTGGTAGAGGTATTGATAGTGGTAGTGGTAGCGGTAGCGGTAGCGGCAGCGGCAGTATCAATTGGATGGTAATAGATGACATGGGGCTAGGCTAGATTGTAATCATTCAGGACTGGTCTCAGTCTCAATGGTAAACCCGATCCCAACTAGTTAAAGAAATTCTTTCGAGTTTTCTATTAAGTCATAGTAATGACTCAACACGATTGTGAAAAATGTGCCGCTCCAGACAGCTGCCTGCTTCGCCTATGCCAAAGGCCGCTCCTGATTGTATTGGCATAGATTGGATTGTATTAGGTAGGATTTGATAACATTTGAAATACTAGCAGTGTCACTCTCATGTGGTCCAGCGATAACCTACATGTATGTGTACCATAACGACAAAGCAGATGATGGTCACCGGGAGTTGCAAGGCTCTCAACAGGAGATGAAAAACGATTATGACTTTGACTATTGCTTTCATCTGCTCCTTTAGGTCAGCTCCTAACGTCTACTTACCCGTCTACACTGCACAACCATCGCAACCACAACCATCACCAGTCAATGGCAGTTTTACTACCGGAGCCCCGGCTGTTAACACCTTCTACGTCGAAGACCCTGGAAACGTCTACTTGCCAAATTACACAGTTCCACCATCGCATCTCCAGCCAGCATCTCCGCAAAACGGAGTATACTATGTTGAAGGCGCTGGCTATCAGAGACGCACTCTCAGTCATGGCAGCCAGGAAGAAGTTCCAGATGTGTCGCACCCATATGACGGTTACCCACAAACAGACGTCTAGTAAGAGTGGCACACATGCGGAAGCACACGGATGAAGAGATATGAATACAGAGACATAAAGACATTGGATGGCATATACACAAACGACATACAGATCATTTTATTTAATCCAATATTTAACGACATCTTATAGCTACAAAGGCTGTTGACGTCTTTAAAGTGTTTGATGTATTTCAGTTCATTTTCTTGTAATGTTCTCATAAGTTTTCTTTCTCTTTTCTTGTCTTTGATTCCGTTTCTGATAGGATGTTGACGTATTTAAAGTTTCTGACGGATTAAGTTCATTTTCGTACAAACAGATCAGTACAGAAATTTTTTATATGGGGAGAGACATACAACCAGTGCGCTGACATCTAGATAAAAAAAACACAGCCACTCAGGCTGACGTTTATACTTAGACATGCATGAATAATTATAATTACACATAGAAGTCAGCGAGTCAAACATCCTGACACACATACAAACATCCACACACAGTGTTTAATCTAGGCACCTCTGGGAGGGGAAAGTTCCCCAGGATTTAGCTTCCCCCAGAGAAATATAACAAGATAATAGTTTTCGAGTATAATCTACTGTTGATAAAATTATTTTTACAAAATATTATTTTGTTCAACTAAATGGCTTCTCTCCAGTGATATCTTTCAAATTTCAAAATATCAAATTTCAAAATGTGTTGTTCCTTGCTCATTTAGTAAAACTGCATCATTACTACACTTGGCTTTCGATTGGCGCTTTAGAAGTTTTGAGTTTACGATTACGACTACAATTCCTGCTATTAGGCCAAGTTATTGAGTGGTTAAAATTAAAGTCAGACGCATGCAAATCAGACCTTACAACCACTAGTTCACTTTCAAATGTTTAGATATAGGCCTAAAGTTTGGTTAACTATTCCTAGTTATACCACGAACCTCCTCGACTCGCTCGGGTTGTATCCACCAGTATGCCTCCTACTAAGAGGTCTGACAAAACAGATTGGTTCGCTCTCTCCGTTCCCGGTAGGGTAATCTTCTTTGGTTGGGCGTTTACCAGCATTTATGCACAGACCAGTGACTTATTTATTTCTCAGGGGTCTTTCGCCGATTCCTGCTCACCCTCTTAACCTCCTACTATCTAGACTGAGACCACCTAGCGATCTAACACCAGGGTGGGTCACACCTTTGTCAGAACAGCAGATACAGTTCAGACCCGTAGAGTGATTGTTTCGCTGCAACTCGGCAACGGCTTGGTTTTGTTGCGCAATCGGTCAAAGCCTTGCGCATTAGACACCGGCGCAATAGAATTTTATTATTATATTCGTTTATTTATTAACAACAAAAAACTGATAGTCACACCGCTATCAGGTACATTGTGATTAAACAAGAGTTACGAGTGAATGCTAGGCAATATTAAACCATGAAACGAAGAGCTCATAATTATTAGAGCGACAATAAGGCGAGAAATTGTTATCAACTATGTCCATGCCTGATGAATTATTTAGTTAGGATTGGTGGGCAGAGGATGGCTTTATATACAGGACTCGTGAGATAAAATGAAGTGACTAACTACTCTGCATTGCACTGATAAGCTTTTTTTCTGAACGCCCTCCCATCCAGATATACATAATATATTTGGTAACTTGTCTGATCCGTACTCTGGTAGGATACTCCTCCCCAGCACAAAAAATATATGCCTACTCTATTTGTCACGGACCAAGTGATACTAATGAACTATGTCGGAATTTGCAGAATGTACGCACCACGATTCTACGTTAAGGCAACGTAGCAATGAGTTATGAGGCAGGCTTTTGTCAACCTACTTCTTGCTGTCTGCATCCTATATTCTGGCACTCACGACGTATTTTGGCTTCCTCACTATTTCACTATCCTGCAAACGAATACAGCCGACGTAGAAAAGCCCTTGATATAATTATGGTAATTTATTAAAAGGGGAAGGGGTTGTGAATTAAAGTAATGAAATAAAACGATGAAAATGTCAAACATAAACTATATCGAACTGAACAACTTCAATATTAAATTAGTATTGATTGCTAAAATAAGATAGCTATTATGAAAAAAATAAAAATACCTATTAGCCTGCGTTCCAACCTTGTAGCTGTAAAACTCTCCGCCATACTTTAGTTTGAAGAGTCTTGCTTAATGCGTAAATCTAATGGACTAGCCTTCCACGTATGCGTAATCGTGAATAAACCCTAGATGCATCTGCTATTATAAACATACCTAAAACAAAAACGAAAAACTACTCCACCACCTGTGGTAGTGCCAGTCCCAAACCTGGTGAAAGAAGGAGGGCGACGCTAGCCAACTTTGCAATAACACAGTGTCGTTAAACAGCAAACAACCAACCTGTCTAGGTATATTAGAAGAGGTTTTGAGTGTGAACGGTTTACGAGGTTCATGAGGCCATCTTAGGAGGAGTCTCTCGTCGCCCACGTTCTGCCTGTGGGCCTGTGGCCAACTTGACTATACAACTGCTTCTCCTTAGGCATAATATATAAGCCTCTACACATCAATTGTTTTACGATTCCAAGGTTTGCTCGTGAAGTTTTGTTTCCGACAGGTACGTATCTTTAGTGGCTGTGAGGCGGTGGCCTACGGTCGAAAGTTTGCACATACATGTAGTATTAGCTCGGATCTTATTAAAGGAAACAGGCGAGTTGATACAGTTAATGAAATTCGTCGGTTCCTTTGAAGTTACTC
>JACEVL010000189.1:1307500-1342500 GCA_020284085.1 Aporrectodea caliginosa
CCCTTTCGATGACCGACAACATAGTCCGTCCAGACCCCACAGTGGGGTCAATCGAGATCGGCAAGGCGACCAAGGACCACGAGGGCTACTACCAGTGCGTGGCTACGAACCCGTACGGTCGGACGATGTCCAACAAGACGCGGCTTCAGGTGGCTATCCTTGGGGTGTTTGACGCCAACGCCCCAAAGACTAACTACACCGTTCGGGCAAACGATCAGCTAACTCTCAAGTGCAATGCTCCTGAGAGCATACCAAAGGCCGAGTACTCCTGGTGGTACAACACGACCAGCCTGACTCAAACGGACGTCACTCTGTCGCCTAAGGTTCAAATCGATACAAGTAACGGTCGGTAAAACCATCCCTTAGTATCGGATGTATACATGAACGTTTTATTGTATTTATGTATGTATGCGCTTTGGCGCCCCCTCAAAGTCCGACTCACACCTCAACGTGGTGAGGGGGTGGCAACAGTCAGTACGGGAGTGCCTGCTGAGGCTATGCCACCAGTGGTGAAGGTCTTGGCCGAAGTACCACCTTAGGGCGCTACGCGAGGTGGACAGGCTCAGCAGGAACCCTGAAAAAGCTGGCAAACATGGGCGCATCGCCGCCTTTTATACCACAAGATAGTGGATATCAGAGCCAGTCCTAAGCCTGGAACTCTCTTTAAGGGAAAAGTGCGAAGGTCGAACGGATGGGTGCAGATACTCCGTTCGTAAAGAAAAAATACGAATGAAATCCAATGCAAGCATTGGACTCCAACGGGCCTCGGCCCATGAATACGATGCAAGCGTTGGACACCTACGGGCCTTCGGCCCATGGATCCTGATGATGATGATGATGATGATGATGATGATGATGATGATGATGATGATGATGATGATGATGATGATGATGATGCGCTTCGGCGAGTCGTTGCCGAATTGTTTGTTGCCAAGAGTTTTCATCTGATTTTCGTCAACATAGGAGGTTTCTTGCGTTTCTGCTGGGTGCTGTCCTGCGCTTACACCCTCTGAATTTTAGCCATCTCGGTCCTGCATCGAGGCACTTTTCTGTTAGCAACCCATGGACTCATGACTGTCCCTCGCATGCAGGCTGCTACAGCTCAGTCCAGAACCTTTGCCTATGATGGACAATTGCCTCCTATATACTAGCAGTATCTAGAGTGCAGTGGTTGGGCCCACCACTTGGAATCGCCTTCCTCAAGAGCTGCGATTCGAGCTTCTAAGTTTGTCCTTTCCACAGTTTTACAATCGTCTGTATTATTATACAGTAATTTAAGTGGTTCGTGTCAGAAGCGCCACCGAGGATTTTTTTTATTGAAGTGGCGCTTCATAAATGTCCGATTACAATTACAATAATTACAATTACAATCGTAACTATAATATTATTTGTTGCCACTGCGGGAAACTATTCATTGGTTGACGAGCGATTTGTTTCATCAGGAAAGAGACAGGTAACGGATTCAAACACATTGCGATATAAGCTACACTACAATACAATGCAGGAAGCTACATTGCAGTAGAACACAATACAATATAACACAATATTGCATACCACAATATAATATAATAATATAAGACATTGCAATATATTATGATACATTGCAGAATGAGCCGTACTGCGCGTCAATTCACATTAAATAACATGACAGCGTATTTTGCATTTCTTGATCTTTCAGGGGACCTTGTATTCGCAAGTGTTGACCCCAACGAACCAACCAACCGTTTGTACCGATGCAACGTCTACAACTACGTCATGAGTACAACAAACTCCGGCTCATACTCCAGGATCATCGTGTCTGGTATGGTTCATAGTGTCTGGTATGGATCACAGTGTCTGGTATGGATCATAGTGTCTGGTATGGATCATAGTGTCTGGTATGGATCATAGTATCTGGAAAGGATCATAGTGTCTGGTATGGATCATAGTGTCTGGTGTGGATCATCGTGTCTTGTATGTATCATAGTGTCTGGTATGGATCGTAGTGTCTGGTATGGATTGCAGTGTCTGGTATGGATCATAGTGTCTGGTATGGAATCCAGTCATTTAGCGTACTTCATATTACTTGGGTTGCTCGACAGTGTAGTGGTAAGCGTGCTGGACGCTGGATCGATAGGTTGGGGGGTTCAAATCCCCGCCAGGACAGAAATTTGGTTCGAGATTTCTGCTCCATCTGCGCCTCCTAAACAATTCAACTATGTGAGTACACTGACCCGACACTGTCGGTGGGAAGATGATACGGCGAGGGAGAGGACTGGTCGCCCACCCTCATATGCCGAGGCTAAGAGAATGAAGTCACTAACATTTCGTACCCATGACTGCCTCTCACGCTAGCTTAACCCTAGGGCTACCAAGCTTTTTTTGTAACACGGACTACCAAGGGGGGTGGTTACCACCCCCCTGCATTTCGTGTTTGGTTTTACATATCATAACTTGTAATATAGCAATGGATTCAGCATTCATTTCTGCACAGAATGGTATATTTAGATGTACATTATGTGAATGTACCTCGAAATTACATCACTTTTAACAACAGAACCCATTAATTAGCAATATTGTATATTATTGCGTAGGTTTTCTACTTTTTGATAAACAAATATAAGATTATGTGTGTGTTTTGAAACTAATCCATGTATAAAAGATACACAAAATCATCCCTACACATGTTTATATAGTATAAATGTACATCCATACATATATATCCATACATATATATCGGTTTACGTTGTAATGCTGTATTCAGCGATTTTCACACAGATTACGCGTATTATTATTTATTTTGATCACTTCCTGGTATTCAAAGACAAAGATGTAGGTATGCAAATGAAGCCCTACATTCCCTCTAAAGAATGGTATCTTTTTTTCTCTTTCAGGAAGACAAATGAATATGCTACAGACAAAAACTAAGGGGGGGAGTCCTTCCATTCAGCCATTTTTCACGCATATTACGCGTATTATTATTTATTTTGAGCACTTCCGGTTGTCACAGGTCAACTCAGTGACCATAGAAATGTAGCCCCACATTCCCTCTATAGAATGGTATAATTTGTGTCAGTAATATTAAATGACGGATAAGATATAGTCGAAAGGTTGGGGTGGTATCCAATCCTGGTACCTCGGGTATATTGGCTATAACTTTTGAACGGTGTGAGATATCATCTCACATTTTACCTCAAAACGTGTGTAAATGAACCCCTACAGCTACTTAAAAGGTCAAATTTTTATTCCATACGGAAAAAGTTTGAAATGAATAAAACCTAGGGGGGGTGGCAACCACCCCCCCTTGGTAGCCCGAGGGTTAAGTGACTGTTCTTCGTCGTTAACGTATTGGTTTTAAAGACAGAAAATACATTAGAATCATTGACATTCAATGTGTGTAAGCCACATAATAATGAAGATATCGCTAGCAAGAAGGTGCTCAATAGTCAATAGTGTAATGGTCAATGTGCTGGACTCTCGACCGAGACATCGGAGATTCAAATCCCCACCAGGGCAGCAAATTCACTCCGACATTTCTGCTCCACCTGTTCCCCCTAGCCAACTCAGCCATAATGAGTACACCGACCGTACACTGCAGACAAGTTTCCAATCGAATTTCAAAACAGTTTCGACAGCTGAGCCAAAATGATCTGGAAGTCCACAAGTGGTTCCAAAATCGCCTGGCAATATTTTTTCGTCTCCAGTTTCTGGCGAAATTTTCTACAACAGTTTGCGATCTGAATTTGACAGGCTCCGTAATCTGTGCCGCTCCACTGCTCCAGTTTTCGACTCCATCTCCGGTTACAGCTCTACGATCACAGCAGACGATACTTCGCTGCTTTTTCTCGGGCACGTAAGTAACAATAGGTGACATTAGGTAACAGTAAGTAACAACAGGTAACAAAAGGATACAGCACACAATTAGTTTATGCGTGTGTGTACGTATTTATGCTTACGTACATGTATCTAAGTAATGTAATATAATGTAATGTAATTAACAACTTCTATTGCGCCGGTGTCTAATGCACAAGGCATCAACCTATGGCGCATCAAAATAATCCGTAATCAGGTCAACATCCAGAAGATCAGTCCGTAAGATGAGTAAGTAGGTATGTATGTATGTTCACATGTATGTATGCATGCATACCATGTAAGACATGTATTCATTCTTGTATACATGTACACATGTGGGTTTTGGTGTATATATTCATGAATATATATATGTGTGTGTGTGTGTGTGTGTGTGTGTGGGTGTGTGTGGGTGTGTGTGGGTGGGTGCATGGAGGTATGCATGGATTTGTACATGGATGTATGTATAAATGCGTGCAGGGATGTGGTGTACATGATTGTATACGCGTATGTATTCGTTTACGTGTGTATGTTTGTATATATTGTATGTATAATGTACACTATATATGGTTTGTCGATGACTGCTTGAGACAATGATCTGGTTCTGTGTTGAAAAGTGACAGCAGCGGCTCGATCATCTACAGTTGGACGTACAACGGAGCAAGCGGTCTCCCTTCCGGTTGGACCTTTCAGGACGGGGAAGCCAGGTCACCTGCGAGTGGAACGGACCCTTCGAATGCCGGTCGCTACATGTGCTTTGGAAACAACACTATAGGCCAAGACAGCGCCACCATTGATCTCGTCGTTGGTGGTAAGCTAACCAGTTCTGCTGTTAATTATTTAATGCGGTGTGTATGCCTGTATGTATGAAAGTATGTGTGTAAGAAAGTATGTATGTATAAAAGTATGTATGTAAGAATGTATGTATGCGAGAAAGTATGTATGCAAGAAAGTATGTATGTAAGAAAGTATGTGTGTAAGAAAGTGTGTGTGTAAGAAAGTATGTATGTGAGAAAGTATGTGTGTAAGAAAGTATGTGTGTAAGAAAGTATGTATGTGAGAAAGTATGTATGTAAGAAAGTATGTATGTAATGTATGTATGTAATAAAGTATGTATGTAATGTATGTATGTAAGAAAGTATGTGTGTAAGAAAGTATGTATGTAAGAAAGTATGTGTGTAAGAAAGTGTGTATGCGAGAAAGTATGTATGCAAGAAAGTATGTATGTAAGAAAGTATGTGTGTAAGAAAGTATGTGTGTAAGAAAGTATGTATGTGAGAAAGTATGTGTGTAAGAAAGTATGTGTGTAAGAAAGTATGTATGTGAGAAAGTATGTATGTAAGAAAGTATGTATGTAAAAAAACGTATGTATGTGAGAATGTATGTATGTAAGAAAGCATGTGTGTAAGAAAGTATTACCACTACCACTACCAGTGCGACCACTCTGCATTTTCTTAAATCCCAAGCTCTTGCCAGAAAAATCCCAAGATTGGCCAAAAGTGTACCAAAAATCCCAAGTTACCGAAATGGTAAAAGTTGTGATGAAAATATGAAATGCGTTTTAACTTTTAACAATCACAATTATTCAAGAAATGCCTAGTTAAGAACTCGCAAAGAAAAAACCGTAGCATAACATTGAATGAACAATGTTTACAAGTTGCAATAATAATAAACGTCTTTCAGACTCAGCGAGTTTTTCTAATCTGATTCGCTTCCACTGGTGCAAAGTACGGTAAAAACTAGTCTGCAGACCTTAGAAAAAATCCCAAGATTGCTAGACAAAATCCCAAGATCCCAAGTCGGACCCCCAAAATCCCAAGATCTTGGGATAAATCCCAAGCAGTGGTCGCACTGACCACTACTACTTCAACTATGCTACGCATTAGTCATGCATTATATTAACCTGCGTTTTAGAAATCTTTATAAATATGTACATGTTATTAATATTATTAACCCGTTTTTGCCCAAATTTTATTTTTGCTTCATTTTGAGTTATGTTACACAGTTTGATGCTAGAATAGCCATGCCACCTTAATTTTCATTTATTTTAAGAAATTCCATGAAATTTTTTATTTTGTTTCTTTGTTCCAATATTGGAACACTGGGCACATATGGGTGCAGAAATATACATAATCCACGCCAACATTACCAAGTACAGCAATGATTATTTCAAGTGAAGTTACCTAGCACATTTGTTCTAGCTGCTATCAGTGCTGTATAGAAAGAGTTGGGGCCCATACGCAGTATACATGTGCCTAAGTTCAGACAAAGAACAAAAAAATTTCACAAAAATGACCATTTTTCCTGCAAACAAGCGAAGAAAATTATCGTGGAGGGAATGCCGGCCAGAATCACACTGACACTTGGAACCAAATCCTTGAAACCTATCGTTCGCTCAGAATGTTCAAGGTTTCACCAGTGGCGACGCCAGGGGGCTAGGGGCGCTTAGCCCCGTAATTGCGGCTCCCCCCCAAAAAAAGTGGGAAATCACTGCAAATCACAGCCAAGGGAAGGTTTTGAGATTTAGCCCCCAAACCTGAAATCCTGGCGCCGCCATTGTTTCACCAGTTTTTTCATCAGCACTATCTCTTCACTCTGGTGTGCATGCTATGTATGTATTTATGTATGTAATGTATTAATGTATGCATGTATGTCTGTATGTATGTATGTATGTATGTAAGTATATGTCTGTATGTATGTATGTATGTAAGCATGTATGTATGTATGAAAGTATGTATGTATGGATGATGATGTAAAATGTAAAAACTTATCTTTATATGCGAGTAAGTTCGCTAAACCAAGCTAAATTTCATTGTGAAATGCAATATAAGAGCCTAGAGCGATATGCCGTAACGAGAAAATTTTGCACCCATATATGCCCAGTGTTCCAATAATGGAACATACAATATAATGTAAAAGTCCAAAGTAAAGTTCGTCTTAAAAACTAATTAAAATTATCATGAAATATAAGTTGTATTAGAGTACCAAAAACAGCAACTTCTAAAAAGATCTTTATTTATATTAATTTTATTTATATATGTACCTTTTCGTCGAAAGTCGTCGAAACTTTTTAACACAAAAGTGCTCATAAAGACCGTATCTCATAACTATTAGTTATTCAAAATAATAATTTTGATAGATATATCTTAGAAATACTGTTTACAACGGCAGGTGATGAATTATATTCACCATATAGCGCTAAATTACAAGTAAGTAAAGTATTTGCAAAATGTTCCAATAATGGAACACTGGGCAAAAACGGGTTAATAAATTTATAATTATTATTATTGTTATATTGATAATAGTAATAATGATTATTATTAGCTATTCCGGACTTTGGAAGCGAACTAGAAAACCAGCCGCACGATCAGAATGTTACGGAGGGAGAGACGGTGACAATAGGGTGCCAGGCGACGGCAGATCCACCGGCGACGATCGTCTGGTCCTATAACAGAACCATCTTCACTCGTATGTTCCACTTTGATCCAACTGTGCTTTCTCTGAATCATGATTAACGAGGTCCTCTGATAATTCGGCTTTTACTTTGTTCAGATTCAAATGTGTGTATAATATTATTATGTGTCTATTTGAACCTTAAAATAATGCTAACGCCTATTTCAATGTTATATATGACTTTGCATAAAATAATGTTTGTATTATATTATTTCTTCTGTAAGCTACTGTGCGTTTGCTGGTATTCTTACTTACTTACTTAAATATACCTTACATACATAATGTACCTGTGTAGGCTATGTATATATAATTTCGTTTATTGAAAATAGAAAGTTGACAGACCGCAACTTTTCACATAGAAGAAAAACAGAGAGAAAATAGTTATAATTATTAGTGTAATATCAGCACGACAATGAACCGATGGATTGGATTGGGTTATCTCTTTGATACACTGCATTGATGTATTCATTCATTCATTCATTCATTTGTTCATTCATTCATTCATTAAGAAGTTTTATATAGCGCCCTATAAAGGTCACTACTCAGAAGCTTTTCCGACCCGAACACGGCTGAAAAGGACAGTTTTGAGGTAAGAATAGTATGTAATCATTGTATGCAGTGTATGCACATGTTAGATGAAAATATTGGTTACTTACTGACTTACCTATTTCACAGGCGTTTCATTGCGAAAGGGCGGTCTATCGGTAAAGTGCCTGGTCGATGATCATGAGATTTGCGGGTTTGACTCCACGCACCTAGCCTAGACCGGGTGTTTACGTGTAGGAGCCCTGACCCTGCACCACCCCTACCCATGTTCCTGCCCATGCCTGCCCTGCCCCTGCCCCTGCCCCCTGCTCGTGCCCCTGCCCCCGCTCGTGCCCCTGCCCCTGCCCCCTGCCCCCTGCCCCTGCCCCTGCCCCTGCCCCTGCCCCTGCCCCTGCCCCTGCCCCTGCCCCTGCCCCTGCCCCTGCCCCTGCCCCTGCCCCTGCCCCTGCCCCTGCCCCTGCCCCTGTCCCTGCCCCTGCCCCTGCCTCTGCCTCTGCTCCTGCCCCTGCCCTGCCTCTGCCTTTATTTCTGCCCCTGCCTTTTTCTCTGGCGCTTCCTCTGCCCCTGCTTTGAACTTAGACTTACCCATTTACCCGTTGGACTGTTGAATGATTCCAGGTAGTAGCCTGCCTCCGAGGTTCGAGTTGAGCGATGACCTGATGACTCTGACGATCTCAGACGTCTGCAGAGACTGTGACGACGGTACTACCAGTCTGATGAACATCGAGTGCAACGCCAGCAACATTTACGGATACTCGTTCGCTCAGGGATACCTCAATGTTCTCCGTGAGTCCATCCACCATCCGCGAAACCTGTCTTAGTCCTATACTGGGACTGTAATAACATAACATAATCATGGCGTTGACTTTAATTGTTACTCCTATTGTGACGTGATGCTTGCTTGTTTACTGTTTAGCGAACACTATGTGGTAACAAAGACCATTAGCGTCGCCCTCTTCCTTTATCCAGGCTTGGGACTGGCACTGTCATAAAGCGAACAGTGGCGGAGTTATTATGACGTGATGGTTGTCTTAATTGTTGCTATGATTCCAAATGCTGTTGTAACCTTCCTTGTCATTGTGGTTTGATTTTAACTGCTCTTGTGACTGTTTTTGGGATTGTAACTATTCTTGTAATTGTAATTCTGACTGTAATTGTATTTCGACATTTACCTAGCGCCCATAGCTTGTCTTTGCAAGCGTGGCTTTTCAGTCCGATGAACTAACCTTTTTCTACTGCTCTATAAGCATACAGAGCGATCGTATTTCAGTCTGCTACTTTAAGTTAAGGTAACGGTACGAAACTTTGTTATCTTGAGTAACGGTAGGTTACTGTAAGTTAGGGTAACGGTACCTAACCGTACTTCAGTTTGTTACCTTAAGGTACGTCTATTCACGTTGCGGTGCCTTACCTGAAGTAAAGGTACGCTATCTTAAAGCAAGGTACGTTACCTTAGGGCAACGTTCGACTACAGTTTATGCTAAGATGCGTTATCTTAGTTATCTTAGTTAGGATATGCTATCTTGCGGGCTGATCTTTTGTATATTGACCTGATTACGACTTGATTTTGGTGTGCCATCGTAAGTAAGTAAGTAAGTATATTCTTTAATAAAACCAATTGCATATCCGCACTCTGGTGTACATACATCTTAACAACAATCAACAGTTAATGTTAATACGAGTACAACATTCTAACAATAAACGTCTTTCGCTGTAAATTATCTGCAAGAGGTACACAATGGTCGTGTTATCGCGGTCGCAGGGTATATTGTTGGGGCTTTTTTGGTGGAAGTAAACTATGCAGTACGTGGCCCTGGTTCATCAGGACCGCAGAGAAAAGACGGGTGTCAGCTTCAAGACAAAGTCGCTCAAATAATTGTGGGTAGTCTTCAGGAAGATACCGGAGGCGGATTAGCTTTTTTATTACTGATTGAAGTCGGCATCTATCCTGTTGTCCCGCAAACCGCCACCATCGGTTGATGCCTTGTGCATTAGACACAGGCTCAGCAGAAGTAGCCTACTAATTGTAGTGTTGTTTCTGTTTAACGACACTGTGTCATAAAAACTATGATTAGCGTCGCCCTCCTCCTTTCTTCAGGCTTGGAACTGGTACTACCAGAGCACGGGGAGTTAAAGTTACTAACTGCAATAGAACCTAATGCAATTGCGGTATATTACCAAAATTTGTTGATGTCACGACATGCCGTAGTGCCGACAACGATAACTGCAAAGGAGGTGACGGTCCCATGGTCTCCCCACGCGACCTACCAGTTCGACTTCGAATCCACTTGCGATGACAGCACCCCCTGTCTTCCGCCGCAGTGGACGTTCGAGGGTGAACCAGTCGAGATCGACGGTGACAGGTTGTTCATCGATGATCACGGTTCACTGCACATCAACACGGCAAACGACACGGATGCAGGAAGTTCCCGCATCGGAACGTACACGTGCACTGTGTCGAATGGTTATAGTATGGCCACGATGATTGCGACGATTGAAGGCGACGGTAAGTCCTTCATCGATTGAACGGTTGTTGGGTCTTGGAGATAAAGGGAAGGCAGCGCACATCGACATGATCAGCAAACGAAGTTCTCTCGCTCGTTTATTCGTTCTTTAATTTCTTTTAATTTTGTAATTTTAATTTTGTAATTTTAATTTTTGTAATTTTTTATTTGTTCATTAATTTCTTCGTTTGTTCTTTCATTCGTTTCGTTCCTATGCGCAATCATTAGTTCGCTCTTTCGATCGTTTCATTCCTTCTTTCTTTAATTCTTTCCTTCCGTCGTTTTTTATTCGTTCGTTCATTCGTTCATTCATTCATTTCTTCGTTGTTCGTTCTTTCATTTGTTCATTCATTTAATAATTCGCTTCCGTTTGTTCATTCCTTCACTCAGCCTGTCGTGATTTCTATGACGATGTCATCCATGCATCTCTTGATAACTCTTCTTATTCGTTTTCTGAACAGGGATTGTATCAGTAGGTGGTATCTGGTGGGTCGGATTGCTCGTCATATTGCTCGTTCTCCTCATCCTCCTGATCGTTTTTTCTGCTGGTACTGCTGCTGCTACAATGTGGGAGAGTCATACCGAGGTACGAATAATATTCTGAGCGCCTCTGAGTAGGGATCTTGAAGGGGCGCTATATAAATTCTGATTGATTGATTGATTCACGAATGACGTTCACACATTATTTAACTTTGAAATATTCAGTAATTGTAATGGCAATTAGTAACTTCAATTGCACCGGTGTCTAATGCACAGGACATCAGCCAAAGGTGCACCTAAACCAGGTCGTAATGAGGTTAATACCCAAAAGATGAGTCCGTAAGACAGAGAGGTCCATGATGGGTCAGGAATTTGAAAGTGGTAAGTCTTAAGTTGAGATAATTACAATAGAAATATTTATATAAGATAAGTAGTACGTCCTTTGTTTGATCACTGCATCACATGACAAAACTGATAATTGTTATTATTATTATAATTATTCGTTTATTGGCACACAAAAAACAGCTAACTGATTACAGCTAGTTCATAAAAATAATAAAGATAGAATCAAAATATAAAACTAATGTTGACAGGAAGGTTCAAAAGATGGAATTTATTGTTAAATGGTACAACTCATAATAATGCTCAAAATAATAAAGATACTAAATTAGTTATTATCATAATAAAAAATTACAGTTATAATATTGATAATAGTAAGAATCATTATTGCTATAACTATTATTTATTATATTCATTCTTTCATTCATTACGAAGTTTTAAATAGCGCCCCTTCAAGGTTACTATTCAGGATGCTCCCGAACCCAGCACGGCTGAAAAGAACAGTTTTGAGACAAGTATATCAAGATTCAGAGTGGATTCTGGGATGCAAGCGCAGCGTCAAGGGAACCCGTTCCAGAGGGATGGGCCAACCACTGAGAAGGCTTAGTAGCTGTGCGGGCAAAGGGACCGTGAACGCCCCGCTCAGTAGAGCGGAGAGAGCGACGACCCGGAGCACCCAAGGTAGGGCAACAGAGGTCGCGTAGATAGGCAGGGGCTAGGCCGAGCAAGGACCGCCAGACCAAAGCGATGATCCGATACGAGATCCGCTGCAGTAGAGGGAGCCAATGAAGCACATCCAGCATATAACCTGAGACGTGGCCAAATTTTGGAATACGTCCACAAAGGCGTGCAGCAGAGCGCAGGACCCGGTTCAGGCACCCCAACCGACCAGCTGGGAGGCCAACATAGAGTGAGCAACAGTAATCAAGGCGGACAGTGATACTACTATTATTATATTCGTTTTATTGGTAACAAAAACTGATAGTCACACCGCCATCAGGTACGTTGCAATTTAACAAAAGTTATGAATGAATGCTAAGCAAGAGTGTACCATATACCATATACCATATACCATATACCATATACTACTATTATAATGAGGATTATGGCAACAATATGAATAATATTGGTAATAAAAAGTCATTATAATTATTATAATGGAATTTAATTACGTAACGATTTTCAGTTGATGAACGTGAGAGAGACATTGACAACGATCCAGAGAAAGTGTTAGGCCTACAGATAGACGGTTTCCATGATGACCTCGTGATCAAGTAAGCAAATTTTACTAATTGTATTGGTAGTAGTAGTAGTAGTAGTAGTAGTAGTAGTAGTAGTAGTAGTAGTAGTAGTAGTAGTAGTAGTAGTAGTAGTAGTAGTAGTAGTAGTAGTAGTAGTAGTAGTAGTAGTAGTAGTAGTAGTAGTAGTAGTAGTAGTAGTAGTAGTAGTAGTAGTAGTAGTAGTAGTAGTAGTAGTAGTAGTAGTAGTAGTAGTAGTAGTAGTAGTAGTAGTAGTAGTAGTAGTAGTAGAAGTGGTAGTGGTGGTGGTGGTGGTGGTGGCGGTGGTTTGGTTGTGGTGGTGGTGGTGGCGGTGTTGGTGTTGGTGGTGGTTGTGGTGGTGGTGATCGTAGCGGTGGAGGCGGCGGTGGTAGTATTAGAAGTAGAAGTAACAAGAAGGGCAGCAGAAGAACTGTTAATACCATCATCCGGTGTTGACCTCATCTTTCGGCTTCCACACAGAGTCGACATTCTCTTCAACATATTAACTGTTTTTTTGGTCTCGTCATGCTCCATGGAAAAGAAATTGAAGCTCATAGGAAACTTACGGAAATATAATTTTATTAACCCTTTAACAACCGATGGTAGTGCTTTTACATTTATTTTACTACCATATGGATGGAGAGTTCAACGAAATCTTACTTGTGGCAACAAACGCCATTAACATGGGAAAATATATGTATTTAAAGTATTGGATAACACGCTGGCATGAAGAGCGGAGGTACCGAGTTCGAGCCCCGTAGGGCGGATATGCTTTGTAGGCTGCTATTAGCGCCGTGTATTGCAGGCTGTCTGTTCTGTTAGTAGTTAAGATTTAAATTGCATAACATGTAAATGTACAGCGCAGTGCGTTTGTCAGGCGCTTAATAAAGAAAAAAGATTATTATTATTATTATTATTATTATTATTATTATTATTATTATTATTATTATTATTATTATTATTATTATTATTATTAGTATTATTATTATTATTATTATTATTATTATTATTATTATTATTATTATTATTATTATTATTATTATTATTATTATTATTATTATTATTATTAACATCGACAGAAATTATTTTGAACAGTTCTCACAGTTCGTAAGGCATAATGTACAGAACCTGTTATTATTCAGATAAGCCTTGGTTGGTTTTTCTGTTTAACGACTAGCTGTGTGGTAACAAAGACCATTAGCGTCGCCCTCCTCCTTTATCCAGGCTTGCGACTGGCACTGTCAGAAAGCGAACAGTGGTGGAGTTTTAATTTCAAGAGTGTGTCCACAGTTTAACGGCAGCTTATGACTACATAGGCCGTTTCCGCTGACAAAGATTAGTTTTGGCATATTACAGCTCTTAATTTTTAGCTATTGGTGTTCTTTAGTTTTATATGGCAAATAGCATCCTTTAAGAGGTGTTTAATTGTTTGATCCATTGTCACTGTGCCTAAGGAATAATGTACACGATAAATTTACACAAGAGATCATCTTTTTATTTACAGAGCTAATGTCATCCTGAATTTTATTAAACTTGTTCTGCAATATTTAGATACCTCTAAATAGTGTACATCTAACACTTTAAATAAATATATTTTCGTCCAATCGGATGGAACTCAGCCACTGTTCGCCAGTCCCAAGCCTGGATAAAGGAGGAGGGCGACGCTAAGGATCTTTGTAATCACAGTGTCGTTAAACTGAAACTACTACTCATAGGAATCGCCTTTCTCGAGACCTGCAGCTCTAACCCCTCAGTTTGTCCCTTCCACAGTTTTGCAATCACCTGAATTCGGTTTTATTCGACAGTGATTTCACGAGTTCTGATTGGGGCCACTGATGAGTTTTTTTCTTGAAGTGGCGCTTTATAAATGCAAGCACAATTACAATTTAAGAAATGCTCACTGAAAGACATGCATTCCAAAAGAAAAGGAAAAGGGTTATGACACTGAATGTACATTTGATCTTCTCCTTTAGGCCATCTCCTTACGTCTACTTGCCCATCTACACTACACCACCGTCGCAACCACAACCACCACCAGCCAATGGCAGTTTTTCCACCGGAGCCTTCTACGTGAAAGACCAAGGAAACGTCTACTTGCCAACCTTAGCGTTACCACCACCGCATCTCCAGTCACAAACCAATGGCAGTTTTACCGTCGGAGCCCAGGCTATTGACAGCTTCTACAAGTACGTAGAAGACCAAGGAAACGCCAACTTACCCATCTACTCGGTACCATTATCGCAACCACAGTTACAAACCAATGGAAATTTTGTCACTGCAGCCACGGCCAGTAAAACCTTCTACGTCAAAGACCAAGGAAACGTCTACTTGCCAAACTTAGCGCTACCACCATCTCATCTCCAGCCACAAACCAACGGCAGTTTTAGCACCGGAGCCCAGGCTATTAACACCTTCCACTTCGAAGACCAAAGAAACGCCAACTTACCCATCTACTCGGTACGATTATCGCAACCACAGCCACAAACCAATGGAAATTTTGTCACTGCAGCCACGTCCAGTAACACCTTCTCCGTCGAAGACTCAGGAAACGTCTACTTGCCAAATTTAGCGGTACCACCATCGCATCTCCAGTTACAAACCAATGGCAGTTTCACCGTCGGAACCCAGGCTATTGACACCATCTACGTCGAAGACCAAAGAAACGCCAACTTACCCATCTACTCGGTACGATTATCGCAACCACAGCCACAAACCAATGGAAATTTTGTCACTGCAGCCACGTCCAGTAACACCTTCTCCGTCGAAGACTCAGGAAACGTCTACTTGCCAAACTTAGCGGTACCACCATCGCATCTCCAGTTACAAACCAATGGCAGTTTTACCACCGGAGCCCATACTATTAATACCTTCTCCGTCGAAGACCAAAGAAACGTTAACTTACCCATCTACTCGGTACGATTATCGCAACCACAGCCACAAACCAATGGAAATTTTGTCACTGCAGCCACGTCCAGTAACACCTTCTCCGTCGAAGACTCAGAAAACGTCTACTTGCCAAATTTAGCGGTACCACCATCGCATCTCCAGTTACAAACCAATGGCAGTTTTACCACCGGAACCCAGTCTATTAACACCTACGTCGAAGATCAAGAAAACGTCAACTTACCCATCTTTGCGGTACCACCATCGCATCTCCAGCCAGCATCTCCTCAAAACGGAGCATACTATGTTGAACGCGCTGGCTATCAGAGACGCATTGTGCATACACACAGTCACGAAAGCCAGGGAGAAGTTTTCAGCGCGGATGTTCCCGATGCTTGGCGCCAATCCGACCGTTTCCCACAATCAGAAGTCTAAGAAGAGAGGCAAACACGCGGAAGCACACGGATGAAGAGATAGAGAGATAAAACTTTCATCACTAGGATGATATAATTATATTATAAGGTCTGATCAACATTGGCTGACTTTCTTAGATATATTATGCGGACCATAATGATTGTACACTAAGGTGCAGTTTGCAGTTGGTTTATAAAGGGGTATTCTCACTTACTTACTAACTTACTTGATGCGAAAAACGTTTATTGTCAGCATACTTTATACTTTTTATAAGATGTCTGTACACCAAAGTGCGATTAGCAATTGGTTAATATAGAATGTACTTACTGACCTACTTAAATTCAGAGACATGGATACTTTAGATGTCAGATACACGAACGACTTACAGACTGGTGCAGGAAGATTGTAAAAACAGAGAGAGAGAGAGACTACAACCAGTTGTTGAACTCATAGACAGACAGACAGACAGATAGGCAGGTATGCACACACACAGACAGGCATCTTGATAGAAATAGGCAATCACTCAGGCAGACGTACTTTATATTTAGACATGCATACAATTAAATACATGCACCCAGAACCTACCAGAGGACAACGAGTCAAACATCCAGACTGTTACCAGACACACATAAAAACACCCAGTTAGACATCCAGAGAGACATCCAGACAAATAGACAGACGACGGAGAGACAGCTAGAGAGAGGAAGAGAGATTCAACTAATTCGTTTTCAACAAATCAAGAAGAACAGAGATTTGATTTTGCTAGGAAGAGTTAGTCTTCTATAGACAAGAGAGTCAGAGAGAGAGAGAGTAGTTATCTAAAACTTGAGATGTTTATTATGTTATATCTTTTTCTAATGTGCACGGCTGCGACAAAGCCCAGAGAGACATCGACAGAGAGAGGCGCGGTGGAGTAGGGGTATGAGAGAGAGCCTTGCAGCCGAGAGAGAGAGAGAGGAGTTTGAATCCAGATCAAGCTGTGCCAGGAAAAGAATTCAACTAATTCGTTTTGCCAATCAACGACGAACAAACATTTGACTTTGCTTAGGTAAAAGTTGCGTCTTCTATATAACAAGCGTGTCAAATGCTTTGTAGCCTAGTTATCTAAAACTTGAAATGTTTAATATGTTATATGTCTATTTCTAATGTGCACGGCTGCGACAAGGCCCGTTGACATCGACATTTATAAATTATTATTCTGAACAGTTCTCACAGTTCAGTAATGAATAATGTTCTAGGTATACTGTTATAACAGATTAGCCTGCGCGTTTGCTTTTATTTATATGGCAAATATCACCCTTAAAAGAGGTGTTTAGTTGTTTGATCAGTTCTCACTGTACCTTTAGAATAATGTACACGATTAATTTACAGGAGAGCTTATCTTTTATTTATAGAACGAATATCACCCTTAAAAGAAGCTTTTAATTATTCTGCGCAGTTTAGGTCGGTTTAACATCAATTTACATCAATGTAATTTGTAATTTCGCAATTAACAAAGTGCTATTTCCTGTAAATTTCCTATGACAACGTGTTTCTATCGTTCCTCTTAATCTACCTATTTCTGATTATCGAACAATTCAGCTTATATTCTGTGCAGATCCATTTTATCTTTGTTTTCAGTTGTTCAATATAAAATACGCTTTGTTTTCTGGAATCGTATTTTTTTAATTATGAGTACTCAAAGAAATTTAGAAGACTGTTCCGTTTTAAGTGAACAGTTTATAATTAAACTGAGTTATTATTGTATTAAAAAAGATCGTTGACAGTAAACACTGTTTCAAAAAAGCTTGATATATTTTACAGAAATTGTAAACTGAAAATAGTTATCTCAGCACGCTTTGTCGGAATGGAGAGCTATCTAGAAATATTAATAATAAATAATAATAATATCTTTTCTTTAATAAGCGCCTGACAAACGCACTGCGCTGTACATTTACATGTTATGCAATTGAAATCTTAACTACTAACAGAACAGACAGCTTGCAATACAACGCAATACAAATTGTTGATTGTCACTGAAATTCGGTCACTTATATTTTACGTTTTCGGAAACTACCTAAAACGATGGATCAATAGGGTTAAGGGTAAAAGTCTACAACTCTACATGATGTCACACAGTGAGATATCTTTTGTAAATCCTGCTAATAATTTTGCCAACTTCTTCCTCTATTCCTGAGAATGGCACTACCAGAGTGCAGGCGGTGTCTTAAAAGTGTCGAATAAGATCCTTCTTTGTTAATTCAAACTGACAAGTACGTAGTATTATTACAAGTCATAGTATGAACGGATGATTACAAGTTATTACACGAGTCGAATTTAACTGTATGGCAGCCATGCGAGGCGCCCATCTGCTCAATGTACCAACGCCACCTAGCGAATGACAGGCTGGGTCGATCTTTGGGAGGGTTTCGAGAATCGATTCTGCTTCCTACTGGATGTTCTGCTCTTCACGCGAGTGATGTTACTTTAAGTTAACACGCATTGGAGTGCTGTGTCTTATATAGCAGAAATGGAAACGTTTTAAAGGTGTCTAAAACAGCTGCGCACTTCACACCGGTTGTCAATGTTCAACCACGTTTTGTGGTTTGCAGAGCTATTTGCGTCGACCAAACATGATTAATTACGATCCTATAGACTATAATAAAGATAGAAATTACAAACACTGAGCATTTTACACACAATGAGATAATTGAACGCATTTAGTGATTAACGACATCTAGGGGCTGCAAAGGAAGGACTCTGACGTCGAGTTGGATAAAAATCTGTGATGAATATTCTCTCTCTCTCTCTCTTCAACCGTCCTCAATACGAGGGTTGGTCGCATTGTAGACGATTCTTCTCCATCCTCTCCTGTCCTCGGTTTGTCCGAGCCGGTATGAGTTTTTTAAAGAACCGTCCATAATGCTCATTGGGAAAAATAAGTTGGTAGATTCCCATGCCTTTCCACCTCGCAGTGGAGGTCCATCGTGTGAATCCCACCATGGACCAGCCATTCGTTAATCAGTCGTTGTCGCTTTTTGCAATCCTCCGCCCGAGCTTCGATGCAAGACCCGCTGCTGCCCAGGCTTTCGCCGCCCACGTTAGCCAGCTTTTCAGGGTTCCTGCAGAGCCTTCCCACCTCGCGAAGCGCCCTAGGTGGTACTTCAGTTTACGCCTTCAACACTGATGGTATAGCCTCTGCAGGAAATCCCCTACTTGGCTGTTACACCCCCTCACCACTTTTAGGTGTTTGTCGGACTTTGAGGGGGTTGATGTATTATAATAGTATTCAACCAATTCGTCTAAATGAATATTACAGATTTAATAATAAAACAAGAACTATTTACGGATATATTCTCAAGAACCTCCATCTCAAATGCTTTCTATTAAGTAAACCACATCCTACAGCCATAATTTATGATATGAAGTGTTTTTGTTTGTTTGTTTTATCATCAGTTTAATGTCAACGAATGCGAAAAATATATAAAGACCGTAATATCAGAATTAAAGGTGTCGAAGAGAGTCTCATAATTTCATAGTATTTAGTGTTTTGAAACATCTAGTACCAGAGCAGTTGACGTCGACGGTACCGTACGTAAATGAAAATGCTTGGTAACTACAATAGTAACTCCGCCACTACCTTAGCAGCGAGACGGTACCGTACCGCAAAATATTGTCAGACAGACAATATTGTGCGTGGAAAAGTATTCAACCAATTCGTCTAAAGAAAGCAACGTTGAAAATAATGACTTTGCTATAGGAAAGATCTGCTTCTACTCAAACGCTTTCTTAGTGTCTAAAACAAATAATGTTTAATATAATATTTAATCTTCTTCTAGTTTTTTTAACGTTTTTAATTCTTTTGTTCTGTATCGCATTTCAAAAAGGTGCTCTTTCCTGTTTATTTTGACGACGTGTTTTTTTATCGCTCTTGTTAATCTAATTGTTTCAGATTTTGAAACAATTCAGCTTTTATTGTGTTCAAATCCATTCCATCTTTGTTTTCAATTGGGGAAGAAGTTCATGGTAATGGTAACACTCCGACATGAACAGCAGAAGATCAGCATGGACGCGGAATCAATTCCCTCTACCGTCCCAAAGGTCGACTCAGCCGTTCATTTGCCAGGTGGCGTTGGTACAATGAGCAGATGGGCGCCTTGCATGGCTGCGATACAGTTAACTTCAACTCCTGTAATAACTTGTAATCATTAGTTCATACTATGAATTATTGCAATCATACTGCGGTGTGTCAGTGTGAAAAAATAACGAGGATTATAAAGATGATAACAAGTTTAACAGGAGTCGAATTTAACTGTATGGCAGCTGATAAAAGGTGTTCAAGCAAAGGCTTAATTTTATGTGAACATTGAATGAATTAATTATTAACCAAGAAGTAATCCATACTCAGAGCAGCTTAACTTAAATTTCCAGAAATTTTGAGCCGAAAATAACAAGTTAAAGTACTTAACTTAATCGTGAACCGGTGAAAGTTTACTTGCTTACTTGAAATGTAATGTCCAAGGCAACACCCGATGGCACATCAAAACCTTGCCGTAATCAGGTCAACATCCAGAAGATCAGTCCGTAAGACAGATAGGGAAGCACTCTATGGTGGATAAAAATTTGAGGAGGTCAGTTTTAAGTTGAGAACGAAATTAAATAAACCCTACTGTAACAGGCTGCATCTAATGAACGGGCCAACGCGTTCTATGCCTATTATAGCGTTGTCTGACAACGTTTTAAAGGTGTCTAAATACTGCGCTCTAACCAATTATTGAACTCCGTCAATATCCCGGTCCCTCTCCGTTGCGACGGAAAGGGACAGCCTAGCCTGGATAAGGAATTTGAAAAAGATTTAGAAGCGATTGAGCAGAACACATGGAGAGACATTGAGCAGAACGGACAGATACAGGGAGAGAGAGCTCCAGAATGTAGGTAGCCTACAGCTACCGAAAGAACTCCTTCACCTAAACTAGGGATGTTAAACATTTCCGAATTTCGGTTTTGAAAACGAAATTCGGTTTTTATTATTGACAAAAAGAAATTCGAATTTAAAAAAAATCATTTTCGTACACTAAGTGAAAATTTCAAGAAATGCCAGAAAGAATTTTTTTCCCACCTACTAACATACGCCAATATATATAATGCGACCCCGACCTCATGATTATGTACTTCCCTTTAAGGACAATAGAAATTTTATTCCTCGTGTCCTTTACCGGATATTGGTACCAATAATCTGAGAGTCTTTGTCTAAATGTACCATTTAACACTAAATTCCATCTTTTGAACCTCCTGCTAACATTAGTTTTATATTTTGATTTTATCTTTATTATTCTTTTTTGAATTAGCTGTAGTCAGTTGCGGTGTGTCAGCTGTTTTTTTTGTGTGCCAATAAAACGAGTATAATAATAATAATAATAATTGATTCATGCATTTCTTTTGTGTTTACGATCGTTTTCATAGAATATAGCCGGCAGATAAGGTGTTTATTAACATACGTTACGGTACCTAATATATAAAATGACTTGCGTTATATAATAATATATTAAATTTTCTAGGCAGGCCAATAAAAAACGAAATTCGGTTTAAAATCGGATTTCTAAAATCGAAATTCGGATAGCCAAAAAAACCGATTTTAACAACCCTAATCTAAACAGTTAGGCCTATTGTTTTAGAAACTGATCAAAAAATGATCTGACTGTATATAAATCGTGGTCGACTTGTTCTTCTTGCTGACTTTCTCCCTCTGCTTGTTCTTGTAATGTAATTTGTAATGTAATTAGTAATTTATATAGCGCCGCTCACAGCCGTGGCCATTCAGTAGCGCTTCTTCTTGTTCTTCTTCTTATTGTTACTGTTATCATCATCATCATCATCATCATCATCATCATCAATATCGTCGTCGTCGTCGTCGTCGTCGTCGTCTTCATCGTCGTCGTCATCGTCGATCGTCATCGTCGTCGTCATCGTCATCGTCAATATCGTCGATCGTCATTGTCACTTCAATCATCACTATCATCATCATCATCATCAATATCACTCATCATCATCATCATCATCATCATCAAATTCTTTAATACTTACCAGTACCGGATCCTTACGTTAAGTGCCAGTCCATGAGTCATTGGGATAAAGCAGTAGGGCACGCTTATCACTTAGTTATAATTTAATACGACAGAGCGTCGTTAAACCGCCAATCGTAATGTACCGTAATCTTCTGTAATCGTCTAAATCTCATTCATTTCCGCGACTTAATTGGACGACGACTTTCAACAGACGATCCTTTCCCGCCATTTTGCAATTTTGTTGCTGGCGCCACCTGTTCATTTGTTCTGCCTTATCTCAATCGCTTTCTAAGTGTCTAAAACTTATAATGTTTAATATAATTTCATGTTCTTCTAGTTTTTTGCGTTTCTAATTCTTTTTGTTTGTTTCGCATTCAACAAGGTGCTATTTCCTGTAAATTTCTTTTGACGACGTGTTTTTTTATCGCTCCTGTTAATCGAATTGTTTCTGATTTTCAAACAAATCAGCTTAAATTTTGTGCAGGTCGGTTCCATCTTTGTTTTCAACTGGGGAAGCTGTTTTGGGTAATGGCTACACTGACACGAAGAGCAGAAGATCGGTTTGGACGCAGGATCGATTCCCGCTACCTTCCTAAAGGTCGACTCAGCGTTTCATTCGCCAGGTGGCGTTGGTAAAATGCGCAGCAGGACAGATGGGCGCCTTGCATGGCTGCGATACCGTTAACTTCAACTCCTGTAATACATGTAACTTGTAATCATCCGTTCATACTATGAATTGCAGTCATACTGCAGTGTGTCAGTGTGCAAAATAACGACGATTACAAAGATGATAACAAGTTTAACAGGAGTCGAATTTAACTGTATGGCAACTGATCAAAATAATTTCAAGCAAAAGCTTAATTTTATGTGAACAGTGAATTAATTAATTATTAACCAAAGAATAATTAATCCATACTCAGAGCAACTTAATTTAATTTTCCTGAAATTTTGAGCCGAAAATAACAAGTTAAATACTTTACTAAATCGTGAAACGGTTAAAGTTTATTTGCTTACTTGAAGTGCAATGTTCAAGGCATCAACCGATGGCACATCAAAACCAAGCCGTAATCAGGTCAACATCCGGAAGATCAGTCCGTAAGACAGAAAAATGTATCCTATTACGGATAAAAATTTGTAGTAGGTAAGTTTTAAGTTGAGGACGAATTGAAACAAGCCCTTGTTTATGATGCCGTAATAAAGCGACCAACGCGTTCTAAGCTTATATAGCATCGTCTCGACAACGTTTTAAAGGTGTCTAAATACTGCGCTCTAACCAATTGAACTCCTTCTATATCCATCTCCCTCTCTATTGCGACAGAAAAAGACAGGCTAACGTGGATCAGGAATTCGAAAAAGGCAAGTCTTAGGTTGAGAAGCGACTGCGCAGAACACAGGAGAGAGATATTGAGCAGAACGGACAGACACAGGGAGTACAGCAACCAAAAGAACTCGTTCACCAGAACAGTTATAGTTTTAGAACGGTTGCTGTACATAATTATTTTCTTCTTTTCGACAACTCTTCTAGTGTATACTGTGCGTTGTATTGCTAACTGATGTAGGCCTCATATTCCAGTCTTAATTACATTTAACATCATAATGGTTATAACAGAGCGTCGTTAAAACACCAACTAACCACCCATCGTAATGTACCGTAATCTTCTGTAATCGCCTGAATCTCGTTCATTTCCGCGACTTAATTGGACGACGACTTTCAGCAGACGATCCTTTCCCGCCGTTTTGCAATTTCGTTTCTGGCGCCACCTGTTCATTTGTTCGGCGTTGGTCGATAGAGGGCGACAAGATAACGAAAATCCAGACAAATGAATCCGTCCGGGTATTTTTTGGACGAACGGCGCTCCATGAAGGCTCAGTACATTATTAATGCCATCATGCGTCCACTGGCTGTGTATGAAGACACGCCGTGCGGCTGCGACGCTGCCATGACCACGGCTATGGGCAGCGGCCATTGGGGCAGAGATGATCGCATCTTGTGGGGTAAGTTGTGTTAATTTTAGCGCCTCTGATTGGAGTGCACTGCGAGAGGCGCTATATAAATTGATAGATACAGTAGAATAGAATGCAATTGTGGAGTTAGAGTTGTTGAAGCGTTTAACACCGTGTTCTCTGTCAGCTGGTAATTGTAATTGTACTTGAACATTTACATAGCGCCGCTTAAATGAAACCGTTGAGAGGAGATCTCTGGGTTTGCCTGTGTGGTGTTGCATAATACTTGAATCGGTGCGGCTGTCGCGTCTTGTTCAATAGCAGCGCAATGCTATGGAGTATGGAGCAATGGAGCTGGCACCAGCAGAAGCACAATAATATCAGGAGGAGGAGGAGGAGGAGGAGGAGGAGGAGGAGGAGGGAGGAGGAGAGGAGGAGGAGGAGGAGGTAAAGGAGGAGGAGGAGGGAGGAGGAAGATGAGGTGGAGGAGGAGGAAGAAGAAGAAAAGGAGGATAAAGAGGAGGAAGTGAAGAAGGGAAATGAGGAGGAGGAGGAAGAGGAATAGGAGGAAGAGGAGGAGGGAGAAAAAGGAGGAGGTGACCGAGAAGGAGGAGGAAAAAGAGAAGGAAGAGGAGAAGAGAAAGGGGAAGAAGAGGAAGAAGAGTAGGAGGAGAAGGAGAATCAGGAAGTGAAAGAGGGCTAAAAGTAAGAGGAGAGGAGGAGGAGAAGCAAAAAGGGGAAGGAGGAGAAGGAGGAAAATGAGGAAAAGGGAGAGGAGGAGGAAGACAAAAAGAGGAGGAAGAGAAGGAGGAGGAGGAGGAGGAATAGACGGAGAAGATACATAGGACCAAAAAGCGGGCGACTATGTATCGAGCAAAATGAGGAGGTAGATGAGAAGTGGGAGTAGGAGTAGAATGAGGAGACAACGCGGTAGCCACAGAGCGCTCTCTTTCCGTCTGCCTGCGTCCATTCTCTACGGCAGGCAGCGGCGCTCCATCCTACATCGGGCGGCGGCGGCGGCGTCCATCGCTTCGTCCCACCGTCCGTCCGTCCTTCCGTCCGTCCGTACATTCACCGTCGAGCGAGAGCGATCGGAGAGGAAGGGCTTCAGCCGGCGACGGCCGCACTTCGCCCGCTAACGACCACGACCACGACGCCGCCTCCTGCTTTGTCTCACGATGACTTCCTTCAGCGAACGTGGATCATCCAACATGGCCGAAGAAGAAGACGGTGAATAAGCTGGTGCCCTGTGCTTGGCTTTAAAGGAATAGCGCTAGAGAAATACAGCAACGGTTTTTACGATTAGGAGACAAAGATGGCGGAAGGGAACGACGACGTGGCGTCTCGATGCAATGATGGCCGACTTAACGGCGATTTTCGTCGCTTGGCGTCGCTCTAGACTAATCGGATTGTGACGATTTTGAGAGTGGGAGAGTGGGATTTTGGGAGTGGAAACGGACTGGGAGGGAGTTTGGATTGCACTGGATACGTTTTGGATTCTGTTTTGTTAAGGAACTCGTTCTAGTAGGTCGTCTACCGCCCCTCTGACTTGGATCTTCATTTGGTATGTATGAATGACAACTCTGAATTGACGCAGCGCTCGTGAATAAGTTGGTGCCCCAAGGTTGGCGTTAGAGGAACTCTTGAGAAGACTGGAGTTTACGATTACGAGGTTCTGGGTCGTTTTCTTGTGATTTACTTACTTGTTTACTGTTTAACGACCACTGTGTGGTAACAAAGATCATTAGCGTCGCCCTCCTCCTCCTCTATCCAGGCTTAGGACTGGCACTGTCAGAAAGCAAACAGACGCGGAGTTTTTTCTTGTGATGGTGCACAGTTCGTGTGGTTAGGGTAAAGATCGTGGGGTGGGTAGAAGAAGGAGGTGTAGAGGGTGAGTTAGATATTACTTCGGGGGTAGTAGCCATGTCTACGGTGGCCCGTCGGCCGTCACTTCCTCCGATGCCGGATCTGTCGCATCTGACGGAGGAAGAGCGGAAGATCATCGAGTCTGTGATGATGAGACAGAGAGAGAGGAGGAAAAGGAACAGGCCATACTCAAGTCAGTACCTACTGAATTTTTGCTAGTAAATTGTTGTTGCTCTTAACGTTGCTATTGTTGTTGTTGTGTTTAATAAAATGACGATGACGATGATAGTGGTAGTGGTGGTGGTGGTGGTGGTGGTGGTGGTGGTGGTGGTGGTGGTGGTGGTGGTGGTGGTGGTGGTGGTGGTGGTGGTGGTGGTGGTGGTGGTGGTGGTGGTGGTGGTGGTGGTGGTGGTGGTGGTGGTGGTGGTGGTGGTGGTGGTGGTGGTGGTGGTGGTGGTGGTGGTGGTGGTGGTGGTGGTGGTGGTGGTGGTGGTGGTGGTGGTGGTGGTGGTGGTGGTGGTGGTGGTGGTGGTGGTGGTGGTGGTGGTGGTGGTGGGTGGTGGTGGTGGTAGTAGTAGTAGTAGTAGTAGTAGTAGAAGCAGCAGTATTAGTATTATTATTAGTATTATTATTAGTATTATTATTATTATTATTATTATCATCATCATCATCATCATCATCATCATCACCGTCGTCGTCATCATCATCATCATCATCATCATTGTTACTCATTGCAGCTGAGTTTGCTAGGGGGCGCGGGGGATTAAAAATCTCAGCTTAGGTTTCTGCCTTCGCGGGAATTCGAACCACCAAACTCTCGGTTGACTATCGTGCGTCCCATGAAACGCAACTAGACGGTGGGACTTGCAAATAATTAGTTGAATGCGTTATTCCATAGTATTACAGTTATAGTTATTAATAAGTGTAAGGCGCAATGCGAGATATATATAGCATCCGTATTAACCGAATTAAAGGTGTTGATAAGAATCTGATATTTTCGTAGTATTTGTCTGTTTCGTAGTGTTCATCAGTTTTTGCGACATCTAGTGGCTGCCAAGCAGTTGATACGACGCAACGCTCACGTTTGTCCACTGCTTTTAAAGTTTGAATTGACTCTTTAAGATTTCAACACTACGTTGTCATTACATTATGGAACAACTACAAGAAATATCAGTTTATTTCGACACCTTTAATACGTTGGTCCTCGAGGCAATATATATAACTCATTTGCCAATTCTGTACTACTTTGGCTGTATCTTCGGTTAATTGTTACGTTACTTGCAGTATAAGGACCCTACGTCTTAGCAAAGATTATGAGCTTCGCCCTCCTCATTTCTCCAGGCTTCAAATTTAATTATCGCCATGTTTACGCGTATTTCAGATCACATATCGTTTAAGATGTCGCTAATTATTGATCCGTGCGTTCTCTTGAACGATATGTGATCTGAAATACGCGTAAACATGGCGATAACTACTGAGTTTTTAAGAATTTCAAAAATTTGTATAAAATCGCAGGATCATTCTAGAGATATGGGAATAGGCGCGATTGAATGCTTATGATACAAGGTATCATCGGGTGAAGTCTGGTAAGATTTGGAGCGAGGCCCATAATCTACAATTCTACCGAAATTTTTCCTAGTACACATGGCATAATTATATAAGTTATTTGTTTATTTTTACGCTTATACACCCACCGACATTTGCTAGGTGTCCAAAGTTGAGACTCTGGCAACAACGATATATCATCATATGACATATCAATATACATTTAGACACCTTTAATACGCTTATAATCCAGGCCATATAAAACTCATTTTCATCTAAAATTTAATTCTTTAGCTCGGGTGTCTTACTATACTGCAAAATGCATCAAGCGAAAGTGCACAAAATGAAAATGTCATTTGTATTTTCGTCCATTAAATCAATTGGAGCAGACAGAACGCTGATACTTTGAAAGTGTTATCAGGCAAACATCTAGAAGAGCAGTCTGTAATACAGAGAGAGACAGAGAGAGAGAGACAGCCTAGAGGTAGGTCTTAAGTTGAGAACGAAATGACACACAACTGGGCAGAATTAACAGACAGAGAGACAGACAGACAGACGGACGGACGGACGGACAGACAGAGGCAGAGACAGAGACAAATGTAGACTCAAAGAGACAGATACAAAGAGACAGAGAAAGAGGGACAGATGCAGTCAGAGTCAGAGTCAGAGCGAGAGAGACAGACAGACAGACAGACATAGACTGACTGACAGATGGAGACACAGAGATAGACACACACTGACAGCCACAGAGAGAGAGACACACACAGAGACACAGAAACACAGAGGGATGGAAGGAGGGAGAGAGAGACAAAGAGAGAGCGAGACCGACAGACAGAAAGACAAACAGACAGAGACAAGCAGAGTTCTAAAAGCAGGACACTTTTTAACGCAATGAACGCAACTGGTCCCAGGACCGGGTCTTCGTAAGCGGAGTAATAATAATTATGAAACAATAATTGCTTGCAAAGTGTGGAGGGTGTGCAGTCAATAATTTCCCTGCCAAATGGGTTCCGTCGGTCGATTGCCATATTGCTTAATTAAGCGCTAAACGAGTCGTCGTTTCAAAGCCATTAGCAAACGATCGGTTGTAAAATCCGGATGGCTAGAGATGCCAACTGAACTGCCTGCAATTCATTGGTTTTCAATGGCCAAACAATTTGTAACATTACGTTTTTACAGAATATTTACATTAGCTACTGCATGAAATTTCATATTATTACAGTCCACCCTTATACATATGAACTACTTCGTCACAAAGCGGTCAAAAGACATTTTCACTCGTTTCGTAATCGGGATCTTCAAACTTCTAAAGCGCCACTCGAAAGCCAAGCGCAGGGTACCAGCTTATTCACAAGTCCTGGGTCGAGTTACAGGGTTTATCTAAACTAAAGGGTAGTCCAAAGGAGGTCCGAGTCCTGTTTCCAGAGGTTTCCAAACTTCTAAAGCGCCAATCGAAAGCCAAGCACAGGGGCCAGGGCACCAGCTTATTCACGAGCGCTGCGTTGAGTCAGAGTGGTTGTCTTAAGGGTTGTCCGAAAGAGGTCAGAATCCAGTTTCCAGAGGGTCAGAGAGACAGAGTGGCTGTTAAGGTGGGTGTCGTTTAGGTCGAGAATTTGAAGGTGGAGCAACAGTGTGGTTTGAATTCTTGACTTTAGTTTCGAGTGGAAAGCCCGGATGTACAGTGGCAGAGTTAAATACTGATTGTAGTATTTAATAGTTCTCCACTTCCAATTTGCAATTCAAGAGTGCGTCTTCTTAGGTCTTAAAATTGCCATTTTAATAACTCTTGTGACGCTCTTATAGGGCGCATTACAAACTATTCCTCAGAATTTAAACTGGATTCTTTGCTCAATGGGCAATTTGAATTTGATGCCTGAAGGTTTTATAATGGCTATAACCGCCAAATTTTAAACGATTTACAGTTTATTTAAATCTCGCATGGAAGTGAGTTGCAGTAGTCAAGTTGTCTAGAAACAAAAGCACATCGGTCCCTGTAATCTGTGGGCGTATCGATCTCACTGCTAAAGATAGAGAAATCTGTCAGAGTCCCTTTTATCGACATTGACTCCACCACTGACATATAGTTTCAACCGATTTAAAATAGTTGATTCTTTTCGCCTCAATTCATTGGCGAACATTTGCCATCACTGCCTTTGTTTCTACATCGTCCGAAATCGACGCAAATGGTACCAGAAGTGGGGTCGATTTTCCTCAGTCTCGGGTTTCAGTGCAAACCTTAGTCTGTTGAATGTGATAATGCTTCGGTGAGTCATGTAACGCGTAACAAGCGTCGTCGGGTGTGACTGTGGCGCCGCAAGCGACAAAAACCGCCGAACAATGCTGACTGCGGCAGGCTGTCATATCTTCCCTCTGTGTTGCGTAACTTGCGTGTTAGAACCCGTGCAGTTCACAATGACCGACACACGAGTGGATCGATAGCAGCTCTATATTCATAACCACACGCGCCCACCGTCACACACACACACACACACACACACACACACACACACACACACACACACACACACACACACACACACACACACACACACACACACACACACACACACACACACACACACACACACACACACAAACACACAAACACACACACAAATATATATAAATAAATCATTCAAAAACGCTGGATATAATTATATTGATATGTATATATATGTAAATATACATATATTTACGTTTATGCTAATAATATTACTGTATAATTATCATCATCTTCATCATCATCATCGTCGTCGTCATCATCATCACCACCACCTTCATCATCATCGGCATCATCATCGTCGTCATCATCATCACCACCATCATCATCATCATCGGCATCATCATCATCGTCGTCATCATCATCATCGGCATCATCATCATCATCATAATCATCGTCGTCATCATCATCATCATCATAATCGTCATCATCATCATCGTCGTCGTCATCGTCATCATCATCATCATCATAATCATCATCGTCATCATCATCATCATCATCGTCGTCGTCATTATCATCATCATCATCATCATCATCATCATCATCATCATCGTCGTCGTCGTCATCATTACTGCTGTCTTTCAATAATTGTTCAACGTTCCTTCTTCGTAAAGCCAACAAACTCATAAACAGACTAATTATTATTATTATTATTTCTACTGTTATATCTATGATTATTTCTGTTGTTATTGTTATTATTTCAATTTCAATTGTAATTGAACATTTATAGCGCGTCACTCCAACGGCAAAAATAATCCGGAGCGCTCTCTGCCTGAACGATGTTGACTAGAGCTGTAATGCCATCAATTAGCAAAACAATGTACAGACCTCTAAAATAGTCATCAATGGTGGGCACACGCACACACGTACAGCCCAGTTGACAAATGGCATAAATGTTCAGAGTATCTGGACCAAGTTGCATTGACAGATTAGAGCGATGACAGGTGGCAGCGCTCGCAGTACACGATAAAGCCACCGTCGAGCAGTCTCTCACCTTACTCTCATTAATCGATTTATGGAGAGCAAGATAATGCAGGGAAAATGAGCTTCAGCGGCTGCCAGTAAGATGACGCAAATGAGTCATCGATATCCTTCGAAAGTCGTTCAGTGATAAGAAATGCAACAGGTAGAACACTCCAGACTGATGGGTTAGATACGGTTAATGACCTTCTTATAAATTATATGCACACAATGCATAGCTTAAGAAAAATTCTGAGTACATGTATATACATACATACGTACGTTCACACACGGATACATCCATACATATATACAAAGGTACGTATACATACATATATACTGTCATACATGCACATAATACACACATCCATGCAAACAAACATACACACATACATACCCATGCATAAAAACATACGTAAATACAAACATACTTACATACATACCTATTATTATTATTATTATTATTATTTTTTTTATGCCCAGAGGTATACATGTACATGATCCCTCAGGGACTTAATTATTATTATTATTATTATTATTATTATTATTATTATTATTATTATTATTATTATTACTTATTAATTATTAATTTCTATCGTAATATTTTGCGTGTTCTCCAGGAACCTTCAGACGGACATCCAGGTCTTCGAGGCATCTGCAAAGAAGTCGGCTGAGGATAAACAGCAAAATCAGCAGCAACCGGCAGCTGTTGCCTCCCAGCCTCCTGGTCTCGATCAGGACCCGGTCTGTGAGATCTGCCACAAGACGAAATTCGCCGATGGGTTCGGTAACCCTTGTCACTACTGCGGCCTGCGCTCATGCGCCCGATGCGGCGGAAAGATCGCCCTCCGCACCAGCAAGGTAGGAGGAAACGGCGATCAGGTGTAATAATTCTCCGTCCCCTCTCTGCCAAGGCATCTCTCTACCTCTTTCTCTCACCTTAAAACCTTCTTTTTCTCTCAGAGTACCTCGCACTGGGAGCGCTCCTGAAAGGCCTATGCTATGAGAAGCGCTTTATAGCTGATCAAATACAATACAATACAATACAATACAAATCTCAACTGGGTCTTGCTCCAAAATATCTTGGTCACCAAATTCTCCGTCCCATCTCTGCTACGTCATTGCGTCCTCTCAGATCCTCTGACCGGCTTGACCTTTTGTTCCCCGTGTTAGGACCACAATGGCTCAATCCAGGTCCTTTGTGTGCATAGGTCCCTCTCTATGGAATGGACTTCCTCCTTCTCTACGCTCTACAATCCTCTCTGGTAGCATCTCTACCTCTTTCTCTCACCTTAAAACCTTCCTTTTTCTCTCGGAGTGCCTCGCACTGGGCGCGCTGCTGAAAGGCTTATGCTATGAGAAGCGCCCTATCAATGATCAGATACAATACAATACAATAATAATCTTCGTTTATTATTTCAAACTGACGCACCGCAGTATGCCTACAATTCATAGCATGAACGGATGATCGCAAGTTATTACAGGAGTCGAATTTAACTGTTTTGGCAGCCATGCAAGGTGCCTATCACGTCCTACTGCTCATTTTCCCAACGCCATCTGGCGAATGACAGGCTGGAACGACCTTTAGGAGGGTAGAGGGAATCGATACCGCGTCTGTGCTGATCTTCTGCTCATCGTGCCAGAGTGTTACCATTACCCCCAAGCCCCTCCCCTCTGTTATTGCAGTTGAGCTTTATACAGTGTCTCTCAAAGAACAAGGTAACTAGAGGCTCTTGATGCTTTGTCACATTTCTTTGTGAAGCTAAACAAGTAAGTAAATATCCTTTATTTGCCTTATGATACGCGCACGTATATTGTATACAACGATTACATGAATTTAAAAAATTAGCTATAACAGGAGTAGATTATAAAGTCATACTCGCACACGCTAATATAAACTTAAGTTACATCTATTAGCAAAACTATTTTTCAACGGTTTAGATTTAACAATAGGTATAGCATGGAGGAAGTATGCAGGCCTACTTGTCCTCGCGAAGAGGTGGCAATTGCTGATGAATGCATCCAGTGACCAAAAAACTGCGAGTTAACCATAATAATTTATTATAATAAAGACACCCTTAGTGACGCGTACGAAACCGGCAGAGCTAAGCAGAATCAAGCAATTAATTTAAAATTAAATGCGAAATTTAATATAGAATCTGAAGTAACAGATCTAAAGGTGTCTAAAGTGAGCGTAATTATTCGTTTCATTAACGACACCTTACGGCAGTGCTGTCCAACCTTTTTGACACCGCGGGCCACCGAAGAAGTAATTTTTGAAGCCGAGGGCCGCACCAGTCAACTCAAAAGCAGCAACTAAAATTCATTGAAAATTATTTACTGTATTATAATTAATTATGGAGTTATCATAATGAATGCGTCTTGGGAACTTGATTTTGTGTACACATTGTCAAATGATAAGCCAAGTTACGAACGAATAGCTATGCAAGTAGGCCAGTGACTGCCTTTTACTTCATTTTAACAGAAATTGCAAATATTTAGCGAGCTGGTTAACCACCACCACCACACCACCACCACCACCACCACCACCACCACCACCACCACCACCACCACCACCACCACCACCACCACCACCACCACCACCACCACCACCACCACCACCACCACCACCACCACCACCACCACCACCACCACCACCACTACCACCACTACCACTACTACTACTACTACTACTACTACTACTACTACTACTACTACTACTACTACTACTACTACTACTACTACTACTACTAATATTATTATTATCACAGAGAATTTCTGACATCTGCAAAATATTAGCAATAGGTTGGATGGCCAATTGGGAGGTGACGAAGATAGGCTTATGTTGCCTACGCCTAAAGTCGCAAACACAGTGATTATTTATAGCATCAGGTATTTAACGATATCTTTTGCCTGCCAGTACCGTTGATTTTGACTTTATTAATCCAATTACTTCTATAAAGCCAATTAAATATATTGCGAAGGTCGTAACACCTTGCGTTTCCACATAATAAAGTAAAAAATGCGCTTTAAGTTTACTTTTAGTTTACGATGCAGATCACCCGATCTAGTACAGATCGAACGAAAAAGATTTTTTTTATAGTTTTGTGTATGCACTTTTTAAAGGTGTCTAAGCATAATCATAGAAAATGCGCTTTAAGTTGACAACTGCGACTATAGCTCATTTATTTGGTTACGTAAGGTATTGTGACCGAAGTAAAACATTTCTTTGGGTATTCTATAGCAGGATTTTCCATTATTTTGCATTTTTAACGACATCTTACGGCTGCAATGGCCGTTCACCTTTCGTTTACCTTACATGAAAGAAAGATCCTATTTGATGCTTTTATTTAATCCAATATTTAACGACATCCTATAGCTACAAAGGCTGTTGACGTCTTTAAAGTGTTTGATGTATTTCAGTTCATTTTCTTGTAGTGTTCTCATAAGTTTTCTTTCTCCTTTCTTGTCTTTGATTCCGTTTCTGATAGGATGTTGACATATTTAAAGTCTCTAACGGATTAAGTTCATTTTCGTATAATGTCTATCATCAGTTTTCCTTCTTTTTTCCTGACTTGGATTCCGTTTCTGGCAGGCCTTCCACTCACTTTTTTGTGGCCAAACAGGCTCTTTTAATAACTGTTTTCTCCTCAATCTTATTAACAATATTCTATAGATTATTACATACATCTATCTAAATTACTATCAATATTACATTTACAGGTGATGTTCAATATTCATTATCCATCAGTCATAGTACATACAGATTCAATTATCAATTTCAACATGACAATCAAAGCATTAATATTATTCAATGTTGGCTTATTTTTTATGCATTATAAAATTAGTTCAAAACTGAATCCTATTCATCAACATATACTATTTGATGCTAACGGAGCGAAGACGTATTTATAGTAACTGACATACATTATTTAGAGGTGTCTAAACATAGCGGAACTATTATAATAGACTTCCGTTTTAGAAGACATTTCGTCTCTGTTATTGAAGATTATTGTTGTTGTTGTTGTTGTTGTTGTTGTTATTGTTGTCATTATCAATGTCATATTAGTACAATACATTCGTTAAGTGCCAATATCTAATGACCAATGGTGCCGAGCAATTGTACACTAGAACAATTGATCAAAATGTCATCCTCCATAGGCTCTTTCTCTATCTCACCTATATACTGTTCTTCTGTCTTCGATCTGATTACGGCTTGTTTTAGACACATCTTTCCACGTCTTCCTTACCATAACACACCTTATATTACATTACATAAATTTGCACACAAGTTCATATTATCAACATTCGACATTTCGCTTCCCATAAACCTGTCATACAGCTTATTTCGACTGTGGGCTACTCGAGATGTTGCACACCCTTTTTAGACCATCGGCTGGCCATATTTATGGAATCGATATAGGCGTTTTTGTTG
>JACEVL010000189.1:1347500-1362500 GCA_020284085.1 Aporrectodea caliginosa
TTTATCACTCAACCATGCTCTAACAGGATTTTTACGGACCAATTCGCTTTCCGCCCTTCCGGATCCACATCTGCTGCACTGATATCCATAACCCATGAACTTCAATCGATGCTCGAATCTGAGCCCTATGTTAGGCTCCTGTCTCTTGATTTTAGTAAGGCTTTCGACACGGTTAGACACAAACACCTAGCTGATCAACTAGCAGCTCAACCCATTCCGGACTTTTTGTACAACTGGATAGATACTTGCTCTCTTGCACGAGCGTCAGCATTGTACTAAATTTGGGGGTGAAATCTCTCCCCTCTGTACCATTAATGCCAGCATAGTGCAAGGCTCTGGCCTTGGACCTACTGATTTTGTCATAGCTATTTGTACCCTTAAACCTAAATGCAGTGGAAACCGCCTTCCTAAATATGCCGACGATAGCTACTTGCTGATTCGAAGCTGCATACGTTCACTGCCTTTCGAAGCGGCAAAAACGGCGGTTGTTTGCTTCGTGGTCACTCAGGTCGATCGTTGCAACAGCCTACTGGCTGGCGCGCCCAAACTTCTGCTCGACAGACTGCAATCCGTCTTGAATTCAGCAGCGAGACTAGTGTGCAACCGAAGAAAGTACGATCACGTCACGCCGCTGCTTCGTGATGTGCTGCACTGGCTCCCGGTGCAGTATCGTATAGATCATAAACTCGCGCCTACTGGTGTACAAGTCCCTACATGGCATGGCACCGGAGTATGGGCCTAAGAGCATACTGCATCGGCGTATCGTCATCTAGGTCAGGACCCTCTGTTGCGATCTGAGGCGCGCGGTGATCTGAAGGTCCGAAAATCCAAAACCTGCTTCGGAGACCGCGCATTTTCTGTTGCTGGACCTAGGTGTTGGAACAATCTTCCACCTTCAATCCGTTCAGCAACATCCTTGGAGTCATTTAAGTCCAGACTCAAGACACATTACTTCATGTTAGCGTATCCTGATTGAGTCCGTTATCGTGTCAAAGCGCCCTTGTAACGGCATGTGCCGTGTTACGGCGCTGTAGAAATTGTCATATTCATCATCATCATCATCATTCCTGCTTCCTGCATTGACAGCACTCTTTCTGAACTTGATCATATCTCTCAATGGGCATCCATTAGCAATCTTAAATTAAACCATGCTAAGACCAGAGAAATGGTCGTTAGACGACCGAGTGTCCAAAGCTATTCGCCCCTCCCTGGCATCGAGCGGGTCCAGGAGATGGTTATTTTGGGTGTCACTATCTCTGATCGGATTGGCTTTGGGGCACACATTGACAAAATATGCTGCAAAGCCCGACAATCCATGTTCGCGCTACGTGTTTTGGTCGCCCACGGTCTCCACGGTCAACGTCTCTTTGACGTTGTTAGAGCTACTACCCTCGCACGGCTACTTTATGCCTCCCCTGTTTGGTGGGGATTTGCCACTGTAGGGGAGCGTAAACGACTTAACGGTATTCTGAGAAAATTGACCCGTTCAGGCTTACTCCCTGCCGATTTTCCTAGTTTCGACAAACACTGTTCTAGAGCTGATTCTACTCTTTTCCGTTCAATTCTCTCAAACCCTTGTCACGTCCTTCACGACCTCCTCCCTCCCCGTAAGGTCACTCCATACAATACGCGACCCAGACCACATGATCTCATCCTACCTAGAATTGATGCCTTTGCTAAAAGAAGTTTTATTATGAGAATGTTATATGACTTTGCATAAATGTTTGTATTATTTATTTTTCTGTAAGCTACTGTGCGTTTGCTGGTAGTCAAATAAAGAATATTCTTACTTACTTACTTACTTAAATGACTCGTTAAAAGTGTTAAAAGTTTTATAATATTACTGACTGTGTAGTTTCCCTTTGAAGACTACGCGTTATAGCGAAGATGATTAACGTCGCCCTCCTCACTTATCTATGCTTTGGACTGGCACAGTTGGAACTAAGTTGACCTTGTGGTATTTTCTCATTTACAGACGGATTTTGGAGGGACGGTTCAACAGCTTAACGGCATCTAATGGCATAAAAATCCGGTTTTTTGCTATACACTATAATGCCACCACCATCGAGAACCTCGTTGGTGGGTAGTAGACGAAGCAGAGTCCAGAAATCCATGTGAAATAGAAAATATTGTTTTGTTTAGTTCTTCATGAGTGGGGGACTTACCTTGTTACCTTGTGCTGTCAGTTCCTGGAACTCTAGCGACCTTCATGATCAAGCCTCTCCATTTCCTTCTGTCCGCCGTCGCATCTCTCAGTTCTGCCAAATTCATTCCAGTTGTTTCATGTATCTCGTCCATCCACTTTTTCCTTGGTCGTCCTTGTTTTCTCCTTCCTCTCCATATGCTAACATCATTTCCTTTTCCAATCCATCTGATCGCATGACATGACCAAAGAACCTCAACTTTGCTCTTAGCACTGTTTGTTGTAGTGTCTCTTCATTCTCAATTCCGATACTCATGCGCACCCAATCGTTGGTCCTTTTCTCTTTCCATGATATTCTCTGCATCTTCCTCCTAGAGCTGTACCGAATATTCGTATTCGCTTCGCTTCGGACCGAATAGTGCTCCGAATAGTTTATTCGTATTCGGCCGAATAGTTTCTTTAAACCGAATACGAATAGTGAAAGCGCTACATAAATTTTAGCGTATATGTATAAATGCGCTAAATAAAATTGACGGCTCACTATCTCGTTTCCTTTGTGATCTAAGCTCTTCCTTTAGCTTCCGGTTTCATGTCCGTGAGATAAATAAATCTGAAACTTGTTCGATTTTCGTTAATGTTAACATTTACACTGTATTATGTGTTCTGAAAAAGTTACATGCAGCGAAGTCCAGTATGGAATTATTTTACAATAAAAGACGATGATCCGAGCAAGGTCATGTGCACTTTGCAGTATGTGCAAGGTAATAATTGAACGTGCTAGGCATACTGGCATTCGAAAAGTTGCACAACAGGATTAAAATAATGATAATTTAGACCAAAGTTTAGGGCTGAAGAATATAATTTCATGCACTCAAAATGTGATGCATTTCTAGTGGAAGGTCCTATTGATAAAAATGTAGAACATTTAGTGGCTCTGCAAGCAAACTTGCATAACTTTCAGTGCAAAGTACAATTAATTTCTTATGTAATGCCACGGAATGTAATGCCACGGAAAGCAGTTCAGAATTGCAGTCAATATGAAGCTCAACTACTGTACGAAAAGTGATTTATGCATTTAAATGTGTGTGGGTACTTCGTCCAGTTTCACTTATGTCCTGCTCTGTCGTCATCTTGGCTACTATTCGTATTCGTATTCTTATTCGACCGAATAGTGTGGCTAATTATTCGTATTCGGCCGAATAGTAAAAAATGCTATTCGGTACAGCTCTACTTCCTCCATATCCACATTTCGCATGCGTTAATCTTTTTTTTCATTTTCTTGGTCATTGTCCATGTCTCACTGCCGTATGTTACTGTTGGTATGATCAGAGCCTTCACCAATCTTTTTTCGTGTCTATACTCACATGTTTGTCCTTCCATATTTTTTCCAGACCATTCATTGCAGTTTTTCCTATCGCTACTCTACGATTTATTTCCATATCACACTTTCCCTCTTTTTCTATTACTGATCCCAAAACGTGAAGCTAGTTACCGTTTCTATTTCCTCTCCATCTACTACAAAACTGTCCTCCTCCTCTGTTGTCATGATCTTTGTCTTCTTTATATTGAAGTAGAGTCCTGCTTTCTCACTTTCACTCTTGAGCCTTCTTATTAGTTCTACCAAATCGGTTTTTTTACCCGCCAATAGTGTTGTATCGTCAGCGTATCTCAGATTGTTTATTGTTCTTCCCGCTATCTTTATTCCTTCCATAGCCTCATCCATTCCCGCCTGCCTCATTATCCTTTCAGCATACATATTAAATAGGAAAGGAGACAGAATGCATCCTTGCCGCACTCCCTTCCTAATCCTGAATCTGTCAGTATCTCCATATTCAGTCCTTATCACCGCTATCTGATCTTCGTACAAACCCCTAAGAAGTTGTATCAAGTGTTTCGGTATTCCCATTTCTCCCAAGGTTTTCCACATCAATTCATGGTTAATGCAGTCAAACGCTTTGCTATAATCAATTAAGCATATGTATACTTTCTGTCCAAACTCCCTTTTGTCTCTCCATTATCCACCTCATATTGGCAATATGATCACGTGTTCCACGAAATTTCCTAAATCCTGCTTGACTATCAGGAAGCTCTCTCTCTATTGTACTCTCCATTTTTTTATGTATTATTTTGAGTAATATTTTGCTTATGTGTGATATCATTGCTATTGTCCTGTAATTTTCACACTCTTTTGCGTCTCCTTTTTTAAATAAAGGGATAAAGATTGAACTTTTCCAATCTTCTGGCCACTTTCCAGTTTTCCATATGTTATTACAAATTTTTGTTATTGTCTTTGTCATCACGCCATCCCCAGCTTTTACCATTTCTATTGGTATCCCGTCTTGACCCGGTGCCTTATTATCTTTCAATTGTTTAATAGCCCATTCTACCTCTGCTTCCATGATTTCCGGTTCATTTTCATACTCTGTTACATCTGTTTTTTCTACCTTTACTCTTTTATCTTCGTTGTACAACTCTTCTGTGTATTCCTTCCATCTTTTCTTCATTCCTTTTTCATCCGCAATTATGTGTCCATCACCTGCTTTCAGCGACCCCATTTTTGGTGTGTTTTTTCTCGTTATTTCCCTCACTTTTGAAAACATAGTTTTAGTTCTTCCTTTTCTTCCCTCCTCCTCCATTTCCTTGCATAATTCATTTAGATGTTTTTCTTTGTCCATGCGCGCTTGTTTTTGGAATGCGCTGTTCAGTTTTCTTATCTTATATCTGGGGGACTATGACTATGAGTGGGGGACTCCATGACGCTTAAGTTAAGATTTGTTCAAAATTGCAATTCGTTTCTAACGTTTATTTAACGACGCCGTCGTACTCGCAACGTGCAGCCATAAAAGTAATTAGAATTTATAGCATCGGCGACAAATGATTTAAAGGTGTGCATGCAGAACTTACAATTGCTACTGTTATTCGATATTCAACAACATCTTGCGGCTGCCAGAGTCGTTCATGTCGACCTGGTTTTGGGGATCCGTAGAGTAGTGGTAACATCACTGGCGTGAAGAGCAGTAGGAAGTGGGATCGCTTCCCGCAACCCTCCAAAAGGTCTACTCAGCCTATCATTCGCCAGATGGCGCTGGTGAAATGAGTAGTAGGACGTGATGGGCGCCTTGCATGGCTGCCGTATACAGTTAAATTCGATTCCTGTAATAACTTTTGATCATCCGTTCACACTGATTTGTAATCATACTGCGTTCATGTCAGTTTGAAATACTAAGAATATCATTATTATTATTTCTTAAATTAAGAGGAATTCATACAAAACATTACTTCATTATGACACGGTATCACTGAAGAGAACCTACACAATCGCTATTACCATCAATCGTTGAATATTTTACCTACTACGAATTTTTTTAAAATCGACTTAATCTTTCTTTAAAGTGAGGTCGATTTCCACCACAGGTAGGCTACACTAATTAAGACATAATGGAAAAGTGTGCATTGCTGCTATTATTGTTTTTGCTCTCCTTAAACACCTTTAAATCGTATTAGTCGGACTCAATAAATAGCTTATTTTTCGTTTATTTGGTAATCCTGTAAACAACGTAGTGTGTACCTTAACCCTCGGGCTACCAAGGGGAGGGGGTGGTTGCCACCCCCTAGGTTTTTTTCATCTCAAACTTTTTCCGTATGGAATACAAATTTGACCTTTTAGGTAGCTGTAGGGGGTTCATTTACACACGTTTTGAGGTAAAATGTGAGATGATATCTCACACCGTTCAAAAGTTATACCCAATATACCTGAGGTACCAGTCAGGGGGTGGATACCACCCCCTAGATTTTCGACTATATCTTATCCGTCATTTAATATTAAGAGACACAAATTTTACCATTCTATAGAGGGAATGTGGGGCTACATTTCTATGGTCACTGAGTTGACCTGAGACAACCGGAAGTGCTCAAAATAAATAATAATACGCGTAATATGCGTGAAAATGGCTGAATGGAAGGACTCCCCTTAGATTTTTGTCTGTAGCGTATTCATTTGTCTTCCTGGAAGAGAAACAAAGATACCAATCTTTAGAGGGAATGAAGGGCTTCATTAGCATACCTACATCTTTGTCTTTGAATACCGGAAGTGATCAAAATAAATAATAATACGCGTAATCGGTGTGAAAATGGCTGAATACAGCATTACAACGTAAACCGATATATATGTATGGATATATATGTATGGATGTACATTTATACTATATAAACATGTGTAGGGATGATTTTGTGTATCTTTTATACATAGATTAGTTTCAAAACACACATAATCTTATATTTGTTTATCCAAAAAGTAACAAAATGTACGCAATAATATACAATATTGCTAATTAATGGGTTCCGTTGTTAAAAGTGATGTAATTTCGAGGTGCATTCACATAATGTACAACTAAATATATCATTCTGTGCAGAAATGAATGCTGAATCCAATGCTATATTACAAGTTATGATATGTAAAACCAAACACGAAATCCAGGGGGGTGGTAACCACCCCCCCCTTGGTAGTCAGTGTTACAAAAAAAGCTTGGTAGCCCTAGGGTTAAGATTATTATAAGGCTTAAGTGAATGACCTTTGCGGCCCCTAGATGTCGTTCAACAGTGCGTTGCTGCTAATATTACTATGCTCTCGTTAAAAACCTTCAAATAGCGGTAATGCGATTCTATAAATAACTCATTTTCGCTAAATCGATGTTTTACGCACAGTTTTGCCTAAAAGCTGAGGTCTACGTCAATGGCATTCGTGGCCGCAAGATGTCGTTAAAGGTTGTTCTCAGATAACATAAAAACCGTCCGCTGGTCGTCGCTACCTCTCATTTTCGTGTATTTACTATTCCAACTTAAGTTTTAAATAACCGCAATGAGAAATTTTCCCATTGACGTAAATGGCTTCTTACACTGTAGCTGTCGTTAAATTATTCTGTCGATCCAAGCATCGGGTTTTCTCTCGCTTGCAGGTTGCCCAGACGTGCCTTTTAAAGGTACAGTCGACATAAATGTCTCTGGCAGACAAAATATATCGTTATACAATAAATACTCCTAAAGTAAGAGTTCTGCTTAAACACCCTTAGATAGCGGCTTTCTCATGCTATAAATACCTCACTTTGAGTAAATCTCCAATTTTTATTATCATACAGATGCACACATTTTTAATTTGTAACGACGTAGCCTATAATTATCAAGTATAAGAATTGGCGCAGAAGCTGGTTAGGGCGATTCATAAGGTAGAGGTAAAGAAAAGCGGAAATGATTCTCAGAAATAATTATAATAATAATAATAGAAATAGACGAATTTAAAAACTGAGAGCCTAGTCAGACAGACAGACACAGACAGACAGACAGACACAGACAGACAGACACACACACACATATATAAACAGACAGACAGGCAGGCAGACAATCGGACAGACATACACACAGGCAGACAGACAGACACACAGACACACACAGACAGACACACAGATAGACACACAGACAGACATACACCGACAGACAGACACTCACAGACAGACAAACAGATAGACACCCTCAGACAGACACACAGATAGACACACAGACAGAAGCATTTTTTGACGTTATATCTGATGGAAGATTTCTCTTATCGATGACGAATCGTCCTTCCATTCCCAAACCACTTTTGAGCATCGATCTATCGAACTGTATTGATGGCAATCGCGTTTTTACTTCGACCCCGGAGATGCGTCCGTTTGCAGAAGAGCCCAATCGTCGCCAACGCACGACCGATATTTCTCTTCAATCGTAGGATACGCCTATCTATTGCGATCTTCAATGTAATGTGCGTAACTTAATGTCATCTCACTAGACGTTCAAAGTTACTCTCTAAGACGCTATTTAAGTTATAGTTTTCCCTCAGGCAGAGCGCTCGCCTTGTTATGCGGGGTTCGGTCCTCCTCCTCTGAGACGGTTACTGTGTAGGGACCTTGAGCAAAACATTCACTCACAGATGCGCAGCACCATCGATTCTGTTCTGAAAATTATAGGCCTATATAGCGTCGCATGATGATGAATTGATGATGATGATGATGATGATGATGATGATATTAATAATAATAATAATAATATTATTATTATTATTATTATTATTATTATTGTTGTTGTTGTTATTATTATTATTATTATTATTATTATTATTATTATTATTATTATTATTATTATTATTATATAATAATAATAATAATAATAATAACGCCGCGGCCTTTAGGGGCTCCTTTATGCAACACGATGGAGACGAGAACCCGTAACACACAACTATGCTTAGTATCTTAGAGCCTGAGGGATTCTTTTTACCTCGGGCAAAAATTAAAAAAAATAATAATAATAATAATAATAATAATAATTAATAATAATAATAATAACTAATAATAATAACTAATAATGCTCATAATAACAATGGGTGTGATGTAGACGTTCATATCGAGTAGAAATATAGAAATAATTGTATTATAATTATATTCAAACATTTATAAAGCGCCTCTGGTGGAGTGAACCGTTTAGAGGCGCTCCCAGTGCGCAAGGCCACAAGAGAAAAAAAAGGTTTTGAGAAAAGCAAAGGTGGAAGAGAGGTTACTAGCTAGAATTCGAGAGCGAGTAGATGGAGACAGCGCATTCTAAAGAGAGGGACCAATTGTATGTATGTGCGAAACCTTGTTATAGCGCCCTTCAAGAAGATTTCTACTCAGAGGCGCTCCCGACTACAGCGCGGACACTGAATCGGAGTTTCACGCCGAAGCGCATGAGCAATTGCGAGTGAAGGACTTGCCCATGGTCTATACCCGGCGGCTTGAGGTGAATTCGAACCCGCAACCTTCAGGCTGCAAGGCACCGAACTTACCCCTACAACACCGCGCCACACTATATATCAATATCCAAGTCGTCTAGGCCTACCCCATTTTTCGTGTCAGAAACTTTACTTAGTGTGTGTGTCCACAGTTTAACGGCAGCTTATGACAACACAGTGTGATTTTCCTTACAGGTTTTATTTTAGTTATAGTTATAGTTATAGTTAATGATTTTTTATTTTAGTTATAGTTATAGTTATAGTTAGTATTATTTTTTAGTTATAGTTATAGTTATAGTTAATGGATTTTTATTTTAGTTAATTTTAGTTACTACTTAGTTACAATAATTAAGTCTATAAGCAAAATTGTGCGTATTAATACGCTGTTTCACAATTTACTCAGAGCTATGAAAACCTTTGAAGCATGGATACATTCAGCTTCATCAATACACGAGTTTCCAAAGTAACTGACAAATTTCACAATAAAAATTTCGCATTTTTCGTTCTCATTTAAGTCCAATCCTCAATCGTTATGTCGTATCGTCCATATTGCACTTCCTATTTTTATTTTTTGTATTAACGAAAATAAAGATGAATTTTCGTTAGTGTTATTTTCGTTATAGTTATAGTTATAGTTAATGATATTTTTTAGTTATAGTTATAGTTATCGTTAACGAAATCATTTTATTTTCGTTAACGAACATTTTCGTTATCGTTATCGTTAACGAAAATCACACTGTGACAACACTGGCCGTTGCCGCCGACAAAGATTATTGTATTGTATTGTATTTGTATTTGAACACTTGTTATAGCGCCCCTACCAGATTCCAATTCAGAGGCGCTCCCGACTACTGCGCGGACGCTGAATCGGAGTTTCACGCCGAAGCGCATGAGCAATTGCGAGTGAAGGACTTGTCCAGGGTCCCTACGCGGCGGCTTGAGGTGGATTCGAACCCGCAACCCTCCGGCTGCAAGGCACCGAACATACCCCCTACACCACCGCGCCCCACAATTGTTCAATTGAGGTAAAGGACCTGGACTGAGCCATAGTTGTTCTAGTATGAGGAACTAGAAGATCAAGTCTGTTTGAAGCGCGGAGTGGACGATGCGAGGAGGTTGAAAGAGGCCGGAATAACGTATGGTTCGGGAAGGAAGTGTGTCTTTTTGTTTTGAATGGGGATGGTTAATTCCAAAGATTCATATTAAAATTTGCATTTACACTTACATATACCATTTACACTTACATTTACCATTTACACTTACATTTACCATTTACACTTACATTTACCATTTACACTTACATCTACCATTTACACTTACATTTACCATTTACACTTACATCTACCATTTACACTTACATTTACCATTTACACTTACATTTACCATTTACACTTACATTTACCATTTACACTTACATTTACCATTTACACTTACATCTACATTTTACATTTACAATTACAAATAGAATAGCATGCACATTTACATTTACACGTCCATTACACTTACAGTTAAACCTCAAGTTACAGTTAAAGTTATACTTATAGTTACACCTACCGTTACATTTACAGTTAGAGTTACACTTACTTTTACACTTAGAATTACACTACATTTACACTGACAGTTACGCTTACATTTACACCTATAGTTACACTTACGTTTACACTTGCGCTTACTTTGTGCGTTCGTCGTAGGTGTGGGCTTGCGTCGTCTGTAAGAAGAAGCAGGAGATCCTGATGAAGACGGGGCAATGGTACCACGGAGACGGAGCAGGACCAGGAGTTGACGGCGGCGGCCAAGGCCTTGACCCGCCGGACGGGGGTTCCGTGACGGGGTCAGGGTCCCTCGAAACGATGCCACCAGCGATGCCTTCAACACAACCTCTACCAACCGATCATCCTCACCAGCCACCTCCAGATGGAGTCGCCGGTCGCCACGATCTCAGGCTCCACCAGGGGTCGCCGGCGCCCGTGCACCGTGGGGAACCGACGGAACCGGGTCGGCGGATGGAACCGACGGAACAAGGTCGGCGGATGGAACCGACGGAACAGGGTCGGCGGATGGAACCGACGGAACAGGTTCGGCGGATGGAACCGACGGAACCTGGTCGACGGATGGAACCGACGATGGAACCGGGACGGCGTCATGTGGAACAGTCGGATTTCGGTCGCCCGATGGAACCAACGGAACCAGGTCGCCGGGTGGAACCGAACGAGCCGGGTTATAGGATAGAACCCGTGGAACCGGGACGTCATGCGGAACAGATGGAACACGGTCGTCGTATGGAGCAGGGTCGTCGCCCGGAACCGATGGAACCGGATCATCGGACGGAACAGTCGGAACAGCTGAGGCGTCGCGTGGAACCGACAGAAAGCGACCAGATGCAGCGCGACGGTTACCTTGACGAGTCAGCGTTCCAGCGGAACAAAGCGTTTTCTGGACCGGAACATCGGAACTCGGAAAGGGGGAACCGAAACGAAAGGGAGGTACGTCAGTTGCTTAATCTTCGGCTAATTCAATCTAATCTTAAGATGGTATGAATTCAGTGGAGTTGAAAGTAACACTAAGGAAGAAATTCCTCAGTGCATGAGTTGTAGACTAAGTCTTGTGAAATGGTTTGGATTAGTAGGGCTGGTACTTATTAAAATAATTTTAATCGATTAATCTTCAAAATGTAATCGAGATTAATCGATCAGATTCGATTAATATGGTCCGTGTTACATAAAGCGTGAAAAACTGTTAAAACTTTATACACTGCAAAATCCTTCAATCATTCGACATAATTATAGGACCTAGGCCTATATGCATGTATGAGGTTGGGAAACTTTCTGTTGGTGAGGGGTTATCCTGTCAACCCTCCTTAGACAATGCCTTAGGTCTTCGCTTTGCCATCTTTCTTTGAGCTTGGAGCTCGGAATCACAACAGTGGCGTCTGCTGCCTCTACAACTAGTCTACATCGATCGCAGTCTCCCAGTGGGCGCATTCCACTAATGCTCCGGACGTTGTTCGGAGCACGCTCGATGTGGACGTGGAACAAGAGCGAGCAGCATGAACACAGTTATGCGTCATAATTTAAATTTCTAAAACCCTATTTAATTGCGATACCAGATTTTGTTGCTTGAGTGGACAAAATCGGTTTTATTGGAGAAATAAGATACGTGTTAACAAGGCAGTGCGGGGAATGCAAACACGTCGGCATTAATTAAAAAACTTTTGTTGGATCACTGCTTTAATGTAATATAATGTAATGTAATGTAATTAGTATTTTATATAGCGCCGCTCACAGCCGAGGCCATTCAGTAGCGCTCAACAACATCTTAAGGCAACAAAGTCCGTTGACGTCGGCAGAAATAATTTCGAACAGGCATAATAATAATATGGTTAGAGCGCTCGTCTTAGACACCCGTTAAACGTTGTCAACGGATTCTATATAAGCATAGGACTCGATATGGGTTTAATAGGTACAAAATGACAATGCAGCCTGCTAGATACAATACATACGATAGAAGAAGAAATGAACAGCAACTAACAAAACCAAGCGCTTACTAAGAGCGCTCAATTCTTGGACACCTTTAAAACGGTCTCAACCGATAATATATAAGGATGGGACACCGGATTCTAATGAAACTATTACTACGATTCTAATGACAAGTTCCATGATACAATTTGTTAGAGTGCTCGCGTTGTAACGCGGAGAGTATTGTACAATCTATCAATATTCGTTTAATCATGAAACCAAGCTGTTACAGGCAGTAAATAGCTAATGTCATGAACAAGGAGAAATCATGTCTCTTTCCTACTAAGGTACATATTGTTAGTACTCTATCTATAATATAATAGAGTATACATGTAAATGTCATGAACTCATGAAGTCATGAAATGACCTCTTTTGTTACGCTAATTAGACTCATTTCGTTTCGGTAGGTGGCGCTGCTATCATAAAAGCCATGTCTTAGGACGGGCAAACATCTAGTTGTTTATATATCGAGTACATATACATCATATGCGTTGTATTGTAACGTATTGTTATACATGTATAGCATTTGTTTTGAAAGCCATATCCTTGCTATGTAAACAAACTCTCTTCCTTCAACGACTTTGCTCAGCTCGATGTCTTCGATGTCGCGTTCCACGTCATAACACCGAGTACGCTCTGAGTCAACCCCGAGCACGAGTGGAACGCACCCAAGATGTCAATATTGGACCCGGTGCTCAGCAGGGCGGCCACCTCCCCCTCTACCTCACCCCTCTCTCGGGGGATTAGAGCGGCGCCATCAGGGCGTCTAGCGTCTGGTCTGACGAGTCCAGAGGGTTATGGAGACGCCAGGGGGAGGAGGCAGGGTCTTATGAAGTCTTACCATGTCTTGTGTGTCTGCAAGGAACTAGAATTGTACGTGTTTGCGTGGGTATGTGTGGATATTTTGTATGTATGTTTTTATTTTTGCGTGTATGTTTGTATGTATGTTTGTATGTATGTATGTATGTATGTATTTTGTATGTATTTTGTATATACGTTTGTATGTATGTTTATATGAATGCTTCTATATTATGTTTGTATTAAAATGTTTGTATGTATGTTTGTATGTATGTTTGTATATGTGTATGTTTGCATATATGTTTGTATGTACGTTTGTATGTATGTTTGTTTGTATGTTTGTTTGTATGTTTTATGTTTGGATTTTTGTAATATGTTTGTAAGTATGCGTGCATGTATAAATCTTCCTCCTCTGAGACGGTTGCTGTGTTGGGTACTTCGGCAAGTTCTTCTTTCACAATTGCTCAGCGCCATTGATCGATTCTTGGTAATTGGGTATTGGAGCTTATTTAAATGTGAATTGGAGACGAAGCGCAGTGAGATTACAATTTAACGCAATTGGAGATTATATAGCGCTGGCTACATCCGTTTAAAAGGTGTCTAAAATATCTAGTTAAAAGATTGCTTTTGGTGAGCGTACATTGCACTATAATCCTTGTTCATGGACCTTTGGAGATTTTTTTTATCTGAATGTAACGCAGAAAGTACGGGTTCAATACTCCTCCCATGAGACGGTTACTGTGTAGGGACCTTGAGCAAGTCCTTCACTCACAAATGCTCAGCACCGTCAATGTTCTGTCCTATGGTCGTGTGTGCACTTTTGAACTTCGTAAGGAGTGTATTTTTTAAATTGCAGTGTTAGGCCTATATTGTATTGTATTGTATTGTATGCTCTAACGTACACTTGCTGATTTTGTAGGGAAGGCATTCTCTCATAATTATTGTAGTCTATTTTATAAAAGTTCCATGTCATAACTTCTTCTGTTTCAACTCTTTATTTAATATTTATTTAATTCCTGCTTCAGTGTACGATTCAGAACTTAATAAAAGGCATTATACACTATTACGCTCATATAACTCCGCTACTGTTTGTTTTCTGACAGTGCCAGTCCCAAACCTGGTTAAAGGAGGAGGGCGACGCTAATGATCTTTGTTATCACACAGTGTCGTTAAACTGAAATTACTAATACTACGCTCATATTGGATTTTAGTGTAAAGGACCACATTATCCTGTCACAGTATTATTGTATTTTATGATTGTGTAATTATTCTATTTTGCAGGATCAGTCGAGATATCCCGGTTCACGCGATCCCTCCAGGCAACCGGACCGACCGGAGGACCCCCGGACCCAGCCACGGGGTCCTCAGGTCCATCGACCGGACCCATCTCATCCGGACACGGACCCCCAGCGAAGACCAGAGACACGCTTGACGGACGAAAACAGACCGGAGCCACAGCAGCTGTTTGGTGACGGGCGAGAGAAGGAGGGACAGGGAGGAAGGTTTCCGCAAGGTCCCGGACCGGAACGATACCCAGGACGAGAGATCCAGCAACAGCAACAACAGGGGAATGCCCAGCAACAGGGCCAGGATTATGACCGGACGTGGAATAAGGAGAGATCCATGGGAAGGGACCCTGGACGAAGGACGGACCCAGCCAGGCAACGGTAGAGTACTTATGTAGTTTAGTGATGATGATGATGATGATGATGATGATGATGATGATGATGATGATGATGATGATGATG
>JACEVL010000189.1:1367500-1457500 GCA_020284085.1 Aporrectodea caliginosa
TTGCAAATCCTTTTTTGTAGATGTGTGAGATTTTCTTCCTTCGTTTCATTTACCCTATTCTGATGTTGTTTGTCGGAACTATAACACTGCGACTTTTACCTGATACGCGAATCATGACACTATTTCTCATTACAAAATGATTGGTTGGATACCATGAATAATCTAAGGCTTTGTGTACCAGCGTGTAGTTTTTCAAACTTAGGTAAGACTATTTTTGTGTTCTCTAATTACCGCCACAGTGCAACAGATAAATCGTAGCGGTCGTTGATATGGTGCAGAGTAACAAGCAGGATAAGATAGCTTAAGAAGTTCAGTTTCCAGTCAAATTGCAGTCTATTTGCATTAATAATAAGTTTACATTGCAATACATTTACGTCACATTTGCATAAAAATTACATTAAACCGGTTTGTGTGGAATTCTTTCGTAGGACTGAAAGTGACTGGTGGTAAGATGACCCCGTCCGGATACCGTGGAGCCTTCATCACGAAGGTCAAACGAGGGAGCATTGCAGACACTGCTGGTCATCTCAGAGCGGGTAGGTCCACCCACATTTTCTTCTCATAAGGTATCCAGGTATCCATCTGGTGTTGAAAAAGGCATATCGTGCCAAAGCCAGGAACACATTGTAACGCTGATATTGGAGGACATTCACTTACCAAGGTCATAGTAATTATAACGAGTCTATTTTGTAGAGACTTAGTATTCGTGCCCCCGACCGTGCTATAATAGAATTCATGTCTCAACGAAACGTGTTGTAACGAGAGTCCATTGTACTTGCGAACCAGCATGGCTTTGGAGTCTGCGTGAACGTGTTAACCGATTAAGACGTTACCACTTTCACTGCTGTACTTCCTGATAACTGACGAAATGGCGCTACCAGTTCTGACATTGTTACCTATGACGCATGCTAATGACTTGGCCATTAGAGCATTGGATTGGATCCACAGTTTAACGGCAGCTTATGACATTATAGGCCGTTGCCGCCGACAAAGATTATTTTTGGCATATTACAGCTCAATTCCTGACGATTCGACGGAGTTGAGAATTTTACGCAGCTGAAATATTTATAGAGGACGCGGACCATAGTTAAAGGTGTCTAAAACGTCTACGCGTTTTGTATCAATATCGTCTTTCGCATGTGCACACCCACTCGTTGTGTATGTGAGCACAAAAGTCTAGAGGCTAGCGTGCTGGACTGTCAAACGAGAGGTCGGGGTTCAAATCCCTGCCATTGCAGAAATTTCATTCGATAATTCTGATCTACCTGCGCCCCTAGCCAAGTAAGCTATAATGAGTTCACTGACCGTAGACTGTCAGTGGGAAGCTGAGACGGCGAGAGAGAGGACTGGCCACCAACCGTCATATGCCGAGGCAAAGAAAAAGTCGCCAACTACTTGTAGCTATGGCTGTCTCGCTTAACTGTTCCTGTTCCTGTTCCTGTTCCTGTTCCTCTTCCTCTTCCTCTTCCTCTTCCTCTTCCTCTACCTCTTCCTCCTCTTCCTCTTCTCCTGTTGCCCTTCCTCCACTAACCCTCCTAGTATTTTTGATATTGACCTGATTACGGCTTGGTTTAGTTGCGCCATCAGTTGATGGCTTGTTCAATAGAAACCGGCGCAATAGAAGTTTCTTATAGCAACTACTCTTCCTCCTCCTCTTGTATTTTTTCGGTATTTCTATATTATTAAGTGCCACTATCTCATGGCCAGGCATCAAGCAATGGCGCTGACCCAGTGGGTCTGAAGGGTTTGCTCTAGCTCCCTCCATAGACAGTGGCCATCTGAGAAATGCAGATTCAAACCCGCACTCCCGCCGTTATAAAGCGAGCGCTCTAACCCATCGTACATATATATATATTTAATGTCCTTGTTCTCTAATAACAAATTGCATAACTGTTTTTTTATTTATCCAATGTTTAATGACATCTTTTAGCAACAAAGGCCGTTGACGTCTTTAAAGTTTTTATGCATTTCAGTTCATTTTCGTGTAGTGTTTCGGGAGTTTTCTTTCTCTTTTTTCCGTCTTGGATTCTATTTCTGATAGGATATTGACGACTTTAAAGTTTTTGACGTATTTAAGTTCATTTTCGAACAATATTTTTCATCAGAATTCTTTCTCTTTTCTTGTCTTTGCTTCTTTTCTGACAGGAAGTTGCAACGATGAAATTTGACAGGTGGTTGCTCTTTTTTCTCCTTTTTTCCTTCTTTTTTTGATATTAAAAAGAAACAAAATTAATCTTCTAGCCGTAAAAATTGCATAACGGATATCGGCCCCATCCTTATATAGTCGGTCAACAACGTTTTAAAGGTGTCTAAGTTGAACTCTCTAAACAATTTGATACCGTATATCAGGCTATCAATGGTGGTGGTTTTTCTGTTTAACGACTAGCTGTGTGGTAACAAAGACCATTAGCGTCGCCCTCCTCCTTAATCTAGGCTTGGGACTGGCACTGACAGAAAGCGAACAGTGGCGGAGTTCAGTTTATCAATAACTGTGAACCGCAGTTTATATTGCAACTCAATTCCTCAAATAAAGGTGTCTACGAGAGAGCGCTCTTATTAACAATTAACAACGAGAGTGTACTAAAAGCGAATGTGTAACCAATGCAGCTCGTCGTTAAAATGTTAAACGACTTTCGTGTGGTATGATTATATAAAAGTCGGACGGATCCAGAATTTAACAACATCTTATGGCAACAAAGGCCGTTGACGTTTAAAAAAATTATTTGGGCCTAATTATTGTTACTCGACGTAACTTGTCCGATAATTATTATAAACGCCTATTACGTCGTTTGTTTTTATAGTAGGCCTATCCGGTGTCACTGTTTGACGACTGTCTGCGGGAAACTTAGGAAACGACAATAATTATTGTCATTAACGTCGCCCTCCTTTTATTGTTACTGAATAAGTTAACGGATGGATCCACAGTTTAACGGCAGCTTATGACAACATAGGCCGTTGCCGCCGACAAAGATTATTTTTTGGCATATTACAGCTCATAATGTAATTATGTCCTGTACTTATAGCATTCTTTAATGCAATTTTAAGGGTGTCTAAGATAAGCGGCAGTTATAAAACGCCGAGCCTGTCCTATAGTTATATATCATCGTTGTCACCGTTTTTAAAGGTGTCCAATGTGAACGCTCTAAGAGTCTAACCAATCTAGACTACTGCGTCCCCTAACGCTGTGAAGTATTAAATTGATTGTCTAAGGTGACGAAGTCGTTCGATGGAATGGTCACAACCTGCGAGGTCTGACATTCGAACAAGTCTACGACGTCATCTTTGAGGCAAAGATGGACCCACGAGTCGAACTGGTCGTCCAAAGACCCATTCGAATGGGGGAACTACGAGTGGGCATTCCCGAACTACCAGGTTATTGTCATGTTCATTCTGGTTGTATTCGTAATAGTGATTATGATTTTCATTTTTATTGTGATTGGAATTTTCTGTTGCCTGTGAATTCGAATTTTATCATTTCTTTGAATTCGAATTTTGTCTTCTTTATCAATTGGAATTTTCTCATGTTTGAATCAAATTTTATCATTTCTTTGCATTCGAATTTTCAAATTTTTATTCTAATTTTCTAATCTTTATTAATTTAAATTTTCTAATTTTTAGATTCGAATTTTAGGCCTATTAGTTTTTATTCGAATTTTCGCATTTTTTAAATTCTAATTTTATCTTTTCTTTGAATTCGAATTTCCTAATTTTTTAAATTCCAATTCTTTTATTTCGAATTTTAGATGTTTTATTCAAATTTTCTCTTCTTTATGAATTCCAATGTTCTCATTTCTTTGAATTTGAATTTTCTCATTTTTGAATTCAAATGTTTTTATTCTCTATGAATCTGAATAACGCTGAGTCTGTTCGTTTGTAGAGAGGTTGGAACAGAACCAGTTGACGATCGCTGCCCTGAATAAGCCGAGTGTGACGATCACTTCACCTGGTTCTCCAGGAACCGCTCAGACAAATCAGTACATTCCACAGAACTGCGGTCGAATGCAGGTATACTTATAATCCAACCAACTATAATCTAATCTAAATCTGATCGAATCCTTATCTAATCATGACCTATTCTGAGTCTAATGTAAACTGAGTCTAATTCAATTCTAATCATGATCTAATCTAATCTTATATTAATCCAATCCTATTCCTATTCTAATCCTAATCCTAATCTACTCTAATCGTAGTATAATCTAATATTATTCATAATCCAATCCTAATATAATCCTAGTCTTATCCTAATCTGATATAGCCCCAATCTAATTGTTTCTGTTCATTCATTTGTTATAGTAATCATAAACTCTACAATTCTAAAGCGCTATTCTAAAGCTAAACGAAGGGCACCAGCTTATTCACTAGCGCTGCATCGAATCACAGTGGGTGTCCAGAGATGGTCAAGATGAGTCCAGTTGCTACAGAAACCAAACGACCTGCTGATGCAGTTGCGGCCTTTGACAGTCTTTGACAATTTTGTGCTATAGGCAACGACAAAAATGTCGCCCCCTAGTAACTAATAAATGACATTTTTCGTTATCGTTCACTGAATACTATGTAGATTGGGGGTTTCTTTGGTCAGGTTAAGATGTTCTACGAGGCTTCCACCTGCCAGCTAATAGTGACGGTTGTCAGCGCTGTTGATCTTCCACCGAGAGAGAATGGCCAGCCACGCAATCCATACTGCAAGCTCTACCTTCTACCAGAAAGGAGGTTATCTTACGTTCAAATGCTCAATATTCTTTTAAATTTATTTAACAGAAATAAGCATTTACACGCGTGTTTACAATCACAAAGTATTACAGGGTGACACAGACGGGAGGTTTTATCGTCTTATTTCTCTACACCTGTTTATTATTGCCCAACGAACGGTTCAACTGTTCGAACTATTAGACACCTGTTTTAAGTGTAATATTCGCGCTATAAATAAAAGCAGACAATGATCTTGTATTAGTGACAAGGTATTGGGGTCAAAATTAATTACATGCGAGGATGGTTGAATGTTAATACACAGGAACAAAGATCAGAAAGACTCCGGTTCGATGCCTGCTAGCCATAAGGTTGACTCAGCCTCCACTCCTAAAGGGTGACGACTTAAAATGAGCAAGGACAGATGGGCGCCTTGCAGGCTGCCATACAGTTAAATTGGACACCTGTTTAACTTATTATCACGTAGTCATACTGCGAACTTCTTATTGTTTTCGCTTCCATTATTCTTTTTCTCATCCTTCATTCTTTTCTTCTTGTTCTTGTTTTTCTTGTTTTTGTTCTTGTTCTTCCTCTTCTACTTCTTCATTGCATAGAAGAATTCTTATAAATAAAATTTCTCCTTCTTGCCTCTTTTTCAGTGAGAAGAGCAAACGTCGAACGAAGACCGTGGCGGGAACGCTGGAACCGAAGTGGAACCAGACTTTTGTCTACGCTCCAATGAAACGCGCTGACATCGAAGCCAATCGATGCAAATCACAGTCTATGACTACGACCGAATTGGAAGCGGAGAATACGTCAGCGAGGTATGTCTACACTTGTACGTATGTGTGTATGTATGCGTGTTCATATGTCTTTATGTTTTGTATATGTATGCTTGTGTGTGTGTGTGTGTGTGTGTGTGTGTGTGTGTGTGTGTGTGTGTGTGTGTGTGTGTGTGTGTGTGTGTGTGTGTGTGTATGTACGTATGTATGTATGTGTGTGCGTGCATGTGTGTGTGTGTATGTGTGTTTGTGTGTATGTATGTGTCTATACGTATGTATGTATGCGAGTATAACTGACTTACTTTTTAAAGTATTTCCTTACGATGGCTAGTTCTTAACCTTCGCAGGACGGAGAGGGGTAAATAATTACCCCAGGGGTGTTTGAATGCTGATTGCGGAGCAAAGTTGGCAGTTATAATTTGACGTTCCATGTGTTTACAAGTTAATACCTCTGACATATTCTGACACCAAAGCCAGGGAAATGTCATGTTGGGGGAAGAAGATTTTTGAGTTCAAAGTGTCCTGGGGTAAAAAGTTACCCCTCTTCGTCCTCGACGTCGTTAATTATTCGTTCATGGTGAATATGCATTTTTCAAAGATATTTTTCATAAGTAACCTGTAATCAGAAATAAAGTACTGAATCTACGTGGAATTCGATTTCAATAGTTGCAATAATTTATGTAGTGCACTCAGATGTACAGAAATATGCATATTTATGTACATGCATGAGAGTGAACTATTTATCATAGTGAGAATAGTCTGTCAATACTTTGCAGAGGCCAAGATGGCCGCCAAAACACAGAAATATGCGTAGCTACATTGACACATGCACGAGGAGGTCAAGGAAGTTAACTATAGTGAGAATAGTCTGTCCTATTCTTTCTGCCAAGATGGCCGCCAAACATTGAATATGCATATTTCAGCTGGAACTTCGACAAATTAGTTCCGAGGTCAGGAAGTCTATTTATCGTGAGAAGAGAAGACCCCAATGACCAAGATGTTGCCAACGGTGCATATTTGAATGCTACAACGACAATGCCACATTTCATAGTTCCGAGGTTTAAGTCATTTATCGTAATGAGAATAGTCTGGCAATACCACTTTCCAAGATGGCGGTACTTAAAGGTAAATTAGTATTGGCAGACTATTCTACTGATTCCTTGTGAACTATGAAAGTGGAGGGTTCATTTGTCATTGTAGTACATGTACCTCTGTTTTGAAATATGCATATTTCTGTGTTTGGCGGCCATCTTGGCCGCCATCTTGGAAAGTGGTATTGACAGACTATTCACACTACGATAAATGGATTCATTGCTCGGAAGTATGAAATTGGAGAGTTCGTTTCTCATTGTAGCATATCTATTAGCTGAAATATGCATATTTCTGTGTTTGGCGGCCATCTTGGCCGCCATCTTGGAAAGTGGTATTGACAGACTATTCTCTCTACGATAAATGGATTCATTGACCTCGGAACTATGAAATTGGAGGGTTCGTTTCTCATTGTAGCATATCTATTAGCTGAAATATGCATGTCTGTGTGTTTGGCGGCCATCTTGGTCTCTATCTTGAAAGTGGTATTCAGACTATTCCCACTACAAAAATGGATTCCTTGACCTCGGAACTATGAAACTGGAGGGTTCATTTGTCATTGTAGCATACATATGAGCTGAAAAGCATATTTTTGTGTTTGGCGGCCATCTTGGCCGCCAGTGGAAAGTGCTATTGACAGACTATTCTCACTACAATAAATGGAATCCTTGACCTCGGATCTATGAAATTGGAGGGTTCATTTGTCATTGTAGCTACCTATGGGCATATTTTTGTGTTTTGGCGGCCATCTTGGCCGCCATCTTGGAAAGTGGCATTGACAGACTATTCTCATTAGGATAGATCGATTCCTTGACCTTAGGACTATTAGAATTGATGCTTCATTTTTATTGTACCTTACCTATGAGCTGAGATATTAAACATTGTTTTGGGGTAAAAAATTACCCCTCTTCGTCCTCCGTGTATCGTAAAATGTCTTCGTCCTGCGAAGGTTAAATGACTCTATTTATCTGTATGTCTGTCTGTCTGTCTGTCTGTCTCTGTCTCTGTCTCTGTCTCTGTCTCTGTCTCTCTGTCTCTGTCTCTGTCTCTGTCTGTCTGTCTCTCTCTCTCTCCCTCTCTCTCTCTCTCTCCATGTGTCTGTCTGTCTGTCGTCTGTCTGCCTGTCTCTCTCTAACTCTCTATGTTTGTGTCTGTATATCTGTGTAGACTGTGATAGAGCTGAATTCGGCTGATAAGCATGATCGTCCACAGTGGTACGCTTTGAATCACCATGACGACACGACCAGCGACATGAGCTCATCTCCATGGGAGGTTCGTTCCAATGTCATTTGCATTTACATTGTATACCTGTGATGATCATTATTATTAGTTTCCTTGAGGATTGCAAAAATCAGAAGAACGTTGCTCTTGAATGGCTAGTCTTTGTATCTTTGCAGATGGTTTTTCATTACTGTTATCATCATCATCGTCATCATCATCGTCGTCGTCATCAACATCGTCATCATAATCGTCGTCATCATCATCATCATCATCATCATCATCATCATCATCATCATCATCATCATCATCATCATCATCATCATCATCATCATCATCATCATCATCATCATCATCATCATCATCATCATCATCATCATCATCATCATCATCATCATCATCATCAGCATCAGCATCATTTCTATTATTCACGCTTACTAACTTCCACATAATATTTTCTGTAAAGGGTTATCCCCATGGGAGCGACCCGTACACGAAGGACCATCTGTCTCCTCCCAGTTCGATGAACCGCCTTAGCGACAGCGATGTCTCCGAAGATGGATCCATAACCGCTGAGTACATTCGTCGGGGCGACGGGGCGGCTGCCGTCGTCATGGATACGTCGCAATGTCGGTCACGGGTTGGGTCGGTCAGCGGAAGGTCAAGGTCGTGTTCCCCTTCGAGGTACCAGCGGATCGTCGGAGCTGGAAGCGACTCCGGAGAAAGGTTTCTGATTATCGTTCGGTAGATTGCGCCGCAACGATGATGCTTTGAATGTGCTTTGAATGTATGTGTTCGTTTGTGTAGAACATAATAATACGGCTTGACCTTTTTGTTCCGTGTGTTAGGACAACAATGGCTCAATCCAGATCCTTTGTGTGCATAGGTCCCTCTCAATGGAATCGACTTCCTCCTTCTCTACGCTCTACAATCCTCTCTAGTAGCATCTCTACCTCTTTCTCTCACCTTAAAACCTTCCTTTTTCCTCGGAGTACCTGCGGGAGCGCTTCTGAAAGGCTTATGCTATGAGAAGCGCTTTATAAATGATCAAATACAATACAATAATTATGTAAACGGTTTTTCTATAGCGACCGTATGGTGTCATCTTAGGCTCGGTATTTACTAAGGTTACACATTTGAATAGGTACTACTCCGTTTACAAACGTTGCTAATCTATAATAATGAATAGCCTAATAATAACAATAAAAAATCCAGATTAATAATCGCTATGTTTCATCACGAAACATTCTGCATATCTGTCCACTGAAAATAGTTAAATCAATATAATTATCACATTATTTTACTGTTATCATTTTTTCTGGTTTGTAATGATAATGATAATTATTATTATTTTTATTGTTGATAACTTATATTTAAAAAATAATATTATAACAGTTATAATTATAGTAATAATGAGTCATTTGGTAAATTTGTTGATTGCTTTTTCTTCCACCAGGAAACGCCAGCTGCCTCGTATTCCTCTAACAGGGTCACAGACCAGTGTCAACCGAGGTAAGAAGGTCTACGCGTGTGCGTGGGCTCGCCACTGTTGACCTTTCCAGATTCCTCTGTTTTCAAAACAGCATTCATTCAGTATTATAGACCCTCCAGTAATTTTGATCGAGTTCTTGATTTGCGAACTCTTCCACCCACCCCCCCCAACCAAGTCGACTTATAATGTTGCTAAGAGATATAGAATCTTTCTCCTCATGATTTAGGTGAACGAGCATTTTCAGTTGCTCGTCCTACTTTTTGGAACTCTCTTACTATGTCAAATACAATACAATACAATACAATGTCTGTTTTTCTGCTTACTATCTCCTCTCCCTGTATCTGTCCGTTCACCTCCAGTCACCTCACTCTATCTGTCCTTCAGCTCTGTCGCCTATGTAAGTGGTTTTCAAATGGTGGTATGCGTACCCATAGTGGTACGCCAGCTGTCGCTAAGTGGTACGTACACACAATTTTAACCCTCATGCGAACAAGCAAAAATGCAACTTAATTTGAACAACGGGGGTCTGGTCAGACCCCCTTTTTTATTTGGGTTCTTCATAGGTAACAGTGTATTTTATATGCCAGTTTTGCAACATGTTATTAGAATAACAGAAAATAACAATGTATCAGTCTCTCCAAGCAAAATAAATCATTTCTATGATGAATTTGAAGCTAAGTGTTTAGTTATAGTATTTTGTCACAGTCTGTCGTAAACGTTTGATCGACTACGTGATAATCTATCTATAAAATAAGAAAGAAATAAAGAAACCATTAATTTAGTCTAGTAAAATTAGTACTGAATGGTGGGTGTTATGTTCAAATACTACATGACTATTTTCTAGAAAATATCTCTCACAAAACAATGAATATACTGTAATTGTAGGCCAGTTAGTCTTGCTCTTGTTTGCTTCGAATACATGTGTACAGCGCAGCAGACAGTGAGACAGACACACTACTTTGTAGCATGTGCGGCATCTCTACTGTGTTATCTGTCCTTGCCACACAGGTAGCATCGTCGTTTTGTACCCACCTCTTCCTGCTTCTGTTGAGTAACAATCTGAAATATGGCGGCCAAGATTGCACGCTGCACTTCTTCTGACTATGGCTTGCTTGCTCTGGTAGTGAGTGAACCACGGCACTGGGCTGGAGGCTCTCCAAATCGCCTTAAACCTATTTTTTTACTCCAGAAGAGATCGATTAGAATCATTGCTGGTGTACATTACCTTGCCCATAGTTCCCCACTATTCAAATCTCTCAATTTACTCTCCATATATGATATTTATCGTCATCAACTGGCCACTCTTATGTATAGGCATCAGATGGGTCTTCTTCCTCCCATATTTAAAAATTTTTTCACAACTAATTCTGACCTCCACCAATATAATACACGTAAGAAGCACGATTATCGATCTGCGTTATCTAGAATTGGGGCTCGCTCTTCCTCGGTTCGTATCACGGGTCCCAAACTATGGAATTCTATTGATCCTTCTGTACGATCTGCCCTTTCTCTCTCATCCTTTAAATATACTTTTAAATCCTTATTGGTCTCCCAGTACTTCTAAATTATCCTACTTTACTCGAAATTAATATTGTTGACTTCCAGTGATCCTTTCCTGATGTAGCCTTTCTGTTTTTGCTTCTAGTACCACCCTACCCATCTAGTTTTCCTACCTATGGGGATGACTCGATAAGCACTTTGTGCTTCTTCTCCTCATCAGTTGTTATTCTAGTGCTTATGAACCGATGTATCTTATTATTGCACTGTTTATAACATTAACTTGTCTAGTTAACATTTCTGAACATTGTTTTAATGTATATTATGTTTGTTTTGTTTTTTTCTATTGAGTTCTTGTTGTTCGCTTATTCAAATAAATAAAAAATAAATAAATAAATAACTGTGAGAGATCTGGCAAGCTGGTTCAAGAGCGCCGTTTGAAGCGCTAATTCAACTCCCATTCTGAGTTGTTCAATATCCAGATGATCATTACACTGAGTGCCGAAATGTCAACGACATTGAAGATGTAAACTGGCCATCTGTTAGTCTTACGTTTGACAGACTTAGCCGGTAGGCCTATTATCTTCAGGGTCTCCTAAGCACTCAACCTTTTTGGTCGTTAAAATGTGCTAATTGTTGCTGAACAATATAGCAACAAAGTCATATAATCGATTTGAGAAAATATAATATTTAAAATAGTTATGCAACAAATATTGTCAGGGGGGTCTGGCCAGACCCCCCTTGTTCGGATGAGGGTTAAAAAAAATATTTTCTATGAGTTTATCATTATGCCCATCTTTCTCTTGCCTAGCCATTCTACGTCCACAATGCTTTTCTTTTTCCTTCCTTAAATTTTCTATGAGTTTATACCGATCTGTCATTGATTCACGTCTGAACTTACGGTGTTCCCCAAAATTAATTGTAAGGGGAATCTCACCATTGTTTAGCATAATAAGGCTCTGCAAACTTTCCACGGAATTATTATATAGACGATGCGCCGCTGCTGCTACTTATGTGGCGAATAACTCGCTTAAAAGAGGTGTGTTATTAGTTTGAACGTTTCCCCGTTCAGTTGTTGTAATCCAGTATAGTAGTTACTGTTGAACGATGCGTTGATCTGTGGAAGTAGTAGTAGTTTCAGTTTAACGACACTGTGTGATAACAAAGATCATTAGCGTCGTCCTCCTCATTTTTCATGTCTTGGGACTGGCACTGTCCGAGCGCAAACAGTGTCGGAGTTGATCTATGGAATGCTGTTCTTCTTGTACTAGTAGATAAACTTTACAACTTAAAAGAGGTGTTGAAGAGACCGCGCTGCCTTTACTTAGAGGTCAGGTTAAACACTTAAACGCAGTACGTCAGCTGCTCTTCTTCTTCTCGCTTTGAATATTAGACGGCGGCGAAATTAAAGTTACTAATTAATCAACAACAATTAATAATACAATGATGATGCTTTCTGTTGTGTTCCAGTTACGCAAGAACTGGAAGAGCGTGCCAGAATGCTGAAATTGAAACTGAAATTCAAACATCCAGACGTTGGACTTCCACTTTCAGACTCCGAAATCACCCGTCACACGCGGTCTCACAAGCGCCAGGACTCGGCGGACTATGCCGCCGTGGATCGCTTCGAGTCCGACCCGGAGGCCCAGATGTCACGTCCGATGACCCAGGAGTCCTGGACTCCGGGAGGATACGGATCGAATTTCGCCCGCTGTGATTTCGGCGCCGGTCGTGGCTCGACGAGATCGCAGGATCGAAGGGAAATGGAAGCGTCCTACGGGTATGCGGGGATGCCCGAGAGAAGGTCGTATCCGAGGGGACACGATCAGACGCTGTCGCGGAAGGGTGATTCTGGGACGTCGGGTTATGGAAGTGGCGGATACTTCTACGATCCAAGGAATCGGGATCGGACGAGAGATGTACAGGGTGATCCGGGAAGATATAGGAGGGACCGACACAGGAGCGCTGATAGAAATTCCACGCGGAAAGGTAGGCTGTAGTCTTCTTTAATTGATTTCAATTTCGTTTGGATTGGTTGGTTAATTACTGGTTAAACACGTTAGATCATAACGAAGATTATAAGTGTCGTCCTCCTTCTGTATCGTTGCTTTTGACTGGCACTACCAGAGTACGGGTAAAGGCGGAGTTAACAATATCGTTGGTGTTTTCAAGTCCAATGAATCGGTTTCGCTGACTCTACTTATATAGACATGGGTGACTCTGTTTTAAAGGTATCTAAAGAGATCGCTTTAGTCATTCAACTACGTTGTCCGAAATTTATATATCGCAGATAAAATATATTTAAAAGATGTCTAAAGCGTTCACTTTCATTAACAATTAACAGAACAAGAAAGTAGGTGATCAAGTCCAATTGGTTAGAGGGCTTGCTCGCCTTAGACACCTTTAACACTTTGTCAAACGATATTATATAAGGATGGGCTAGAAAGGCGTAAAATCAAATAAAAGTTTGACAATTGCTGCTTAACGATGCTATGTGATAACGACGACGATTAGCGTCGCCCTCCTCATTTATCCAGGCTTTGGACTGGCAACCAGCGTACAGGAAGTGACGGAGTTCAGAATACTGCTTTTCATGGCTCTTCTGTTCTTGTTGAGAGACTACCTGTTGTATTGCAGGCTGTCTGTTCTGTTAGTAGTTAAGATTTAAATTGCATAACATGTAAATGTACAGCGCAGTGCGTTTGTCAGGCGCTTATTAAAGAAAAGATATTATTATTATTATTATTATTATTATTATTATTATTATTATTATTATTATTATTATTATTATTATTATTATTATTATTATTATTATTATTATTATTATGTGTAATTTTATCTACGCTATATCTGTCACTTTACAATGACCTACTATAACGCTGCTCTGCCTAGCGCGCTTTTCACCCCCGCTTACCCTATCTACCTGAATTTGCCCTAATTGCACCCATTCATCTGTTCTTGCCGCATCTTAAATTAGCCTTTACATTAATCTTACCAAATTTCTTTACAATGCAGTAGCATCACTACTAAATGTAATTGTGATAGAAAAAGTAACCTATAAAGTGCCACTGATTTACTTCATATGACGATATTTTTACCATGCAAAGCCTTACCGTAAATTAATCTTTACTCTCATACCTACTTTCTCACTTTAAAATGCTTGACCATAGCTTTACCTGACTTTACCTCTTCTGCCTTACCTTAAATTACGGTAATAATACGTGATTATTGTATCTCGCTACTAACAGCCAGCCATCATCAGCATACATACTCACACATACGTACACATACGTACACAAGCATACATGCATACAAACATATATATATATATATATATATACACATGCATACATACAACATACATGCATGCATACATACATGTATACACACACATACATAATATTATACACACATGCATACATACATACATACAATGTATGCTGCCTTGTGCATGTGTTTCAGATGGTGAGTTCGTGACAGATCCCGATGAGATGGCGATGCAGAGTGATGCTTCCGAAATGAGTGACATGTCCATCTCCAAGTACAGCGTCCGTTCCACGCAGTCCGAAAGACCTTCTTCCACACGACACTTCACGTAGGCAGTCCACACAGATTCATAAAATTATCCGCTTTTAGTTTAGTCCAACTTTATTTCAACTCTTCAAATTTAAAGTGGACACGCTAGACACCATTATAACGTTTCAACCAATGCTATATAAGAAGCAAGAGACACAGCATAATAATGCTGGGTTAAGGCGCTTCCTACAGATGTAACACACAATGTTCCCTCTAAGCTGCGCGGCTGCGCGGCCGCGCAGCTCATTAGAAAATGCCCCTCAGCAGTTTCAAAATTCCGCGCACAAGTTTTGGTAGGAAATTCTTATGAGCAAAAGTTTTGCTTAACTTAAAGTAGGCCATTGAATTATTAACCTTCTTATAATTATCTTTAAGTCAACGGAAGGTCAAGATCTGTGTGCGGCCGCAGCTGAGCATACCAGTCTGTATTAACAGATAAGTGATCATACGAGGGAGTTGATACCGCATATCCAGTATCTGTCTGTGTCAGTCAACTGGAACGCCCTGCCGAATTCTGCGTTCACGCGTAACCACCTTGGCGCGCCAGATTAATTAGAGGGGATGCTGATGCTTGTGAACTGCCTTGCCGGCCGGATGCTGCGCCTGCTGGCTAACGAGCTTGCAACAGGTGATGCCGTTACCGCCCGTATGGCCAGGCCTGTGTCACACAGGCTGTATGTCTGTGTATGTCTGTGTTGAATTTCACTTTGGAAGTTTAAACCATGCATGCAGTTTCATACAGCATAATATTTCTGTCACTTCTGTGTCATTAAAGGTGATCGATGTCGAAACGTAATGCGAATGGGACTATATTGGATAGTTTTGCAAAGAAAAAGACTCAATAGTGTAGCTCAAAGTTTTTAAAACTGAATGGCTTATTGAGCTGGTAGAGACAGAACTTGATGATGAGGATAAAGTCGTATCAAGGCTCTGGATTGGAAATCAATGTCGACAGAGTTTATTAACTATGGTCGTCACAGAAAGATAAATGCGGCAGAAACTAGCGTTCAGCATTATTTTGATGCTAAAATAAGAACTACATGTAGCCTCCTACATCATGAAGGTATAGTTTCGCATTCCTAAAACTATTCTTGATTTCTGAGCCATACATCTTCTTTAATAAAAAAAGACATTAGTATACAGACGTGTATTTAGTCAGTATACTGTAGTCTGTATACAGTTACAATTTACAATCACAAATGTTTCTAAAAATGTGTTGCTCAGTTTTAGCCTATGGCTCACGCGGAAAATTAGGCTGCTCAAACAACCGCCACTTCCGCGCACACAGGAAAAATATTAGAGGGAACGTTGGTAACACATAGATTCATTAAATCCACCTTTAGTGTACGCTTACCATTGAAATGTAAGGATGGAACACGATACCACTTAGACAGCGATCTCTTTAGACACCATTAAAATGTTTCAACCGAGGTTATATATAAAGGGACATGGTAAACTCTGAGCTAGTGCACTCTTTCTACACACCCTTAAAACGTACCTTACAAATGCTATATAAAACAAGGCCACGTTATTAAGTTAACTAGTAAGTGTTTGAGTTTCTTTTCGTATTGGATAAAACTGATGATTAATAATATTTCTAATATTCTTGGTCCTTAGTTATTGCTTAAAATTAGTTTGTGTATGTAGATGAATAGGATTCATTTTCGAGCTCATTTTGTAATACATAAAACCAACATTGAATAATATTGATGCTTTGATTGTCATGTTGAAATTGATAATTGAATCTGCATATACTATGATTGATGGATAATGAATATTGAACATTGCCTGTAAATGTAATATTGTTAGTTTGATGGTAATTTAGATAGATGAATGTGATATTCTATAAAATATTGTTAATAAGATTGAGGAGAAAACAGTTATTAAAAGAGCCTGTTTGACCAAAAAAAATCGACAACCGTCTATAATTCTATATCAACGGCACTTGTCGCCATAAGATGTTGTTAAACTCTTGACCCATCCATTCTCTGAGTGACTCTGTCAGAGCGCTCTCTTTAAACACCATTAATTAAATAGTTATTGAGTGTATGTATACTAATATTGGGACTGGAAGCCGATTGGTCATAGTGCACTCCTTGTAACGCAGAGTGTGGGCTCGATCCTCCTCCTCTGAGACGGTTACTGTGCAGGGAATTCGAGCAATTCCTTCACTCTCAATTGTTCAGCGCCATCGATTGATGCTTCGTCTTTAGATAATGGCGCTTGATAACGGTGTATTGATAATAGTAATGAAAATGATGGTAGTGGTAGTAGTAGTTGGCTGCAAAGGCTCATCAGTCACTCTAGGCTTGCCTAGCTTGCTTAGAGTAACACAGGGAGGAAATCCATCCGATCGACGTATTCGCTGATCGTAGATTCGGAACCGACCTGGGCTGATGAACCAAAGTCCTCCGTGCCCACCTTCACGTGGTGCAGACTGTTAATACCCTCCCTTAAATGGGTAGGAGAACGAACGGGCACGGCAGGCAAAACCAGGGGAAGGCAATGGCAAACCACCCCTGTTACCATGCCAAGAAAACCTTTATGAATCAAGCTAATTCAAACAAAGTAGTAGTCGCAGATGGTGAGACTCCCAGGCCGGAGTGCGACTGACGAGATACATGAAACAACTGGATTGAATTTGGCAGAACTGAGAAATGCGACGGCGGACAGAAGGAAATGGAGAGGCTTGATCATGATGGTCGCTAGAGTTCTAAGAACTGATAGCACAAGCAAGCAAAGTAGTAGTTAGTATAGTAGTTACTTTGGTGGTGGTGGTGGTGGTGGTGGTGGTGGTGGTGGTGGTGGTGGTGGTGGTGGTGGTGGTGGTGGTGGTGGTGGTGGTGGTGGTGGTGGTGGTGGTGGTGGTGGTGGTGGTGGTGGTGGTGATGATGAAGATGATGATGATGATAATAATAATAATAATAATAATAATAATAATAATAATAATAATAATAATAATAATAATAAATATCTTTAAAAAGACGTATTTCAGTGTAAACATGCAGCAGTTTGTTAATCGAATGCCGCGATTATAATATACGCTGGGTTAGAGCGCTCTTTTAACACACCCATAAAACGTTGTTCTCCAATGTTATATAATAGAAGGACACGGTCCCAGTAATATTCTTTCGTGTGGTGAGGCATAATTTATTACGCATATAGAAACGGTAAGAACTGACGCTTTCAAGATAATAAATATATTAAAAGCCTTGTATTTCAGTGTAAACACTCAGCAGTTTGCTAATTGAATTGTATTGTATTGTATTTGAACACTTGTTATAGCGCCCCTACCAGATTGCCTATTCAGAGGCGCTCCCGACTACTGCGCCGACGCTGAATCGGAGTTTCACGCCGAAGCGCATGAGCAATTGCGAGTGAAGGACTTGCCCAGGGTTCCTACGCGGCGGAACTCCGCCACTGTTCGCTTTCTGACAGTGCCAGTCCCAAGCCTGGATAAAGGAGGAGGGGCGACGCTAATGGTCTTTGTTACCACACAGCTAGTCGTTAAACAGAAAAACCACCACCGCGGCGGCTTGAGGTGGATTCGAACCCGCAACCCTCCAGCTGCAAGGCACCGAACATACCCCTATACCACCGCGCCCCAGTTGTATTGTGTTGTGTTGTGAATGTCATGATTACACTTCTATCTTCAGAATGGAGCCTCAAACTGCGAGATACAATCAGTACAACCGATCGGAGAGTAATAAGACGGTGGCGCACCAGCCACCTGCCGGCGGGGAAGGAAACGACGGAAGTATCTCGGACTCGGCGCTCTCCTTCAGCCTAACGGAAGGTCGGAGGAAACGAAGGTCAAGCATAGGAGACAAAGTGGCGTCTCTGGTTGGGCTCAACCGAAACAAGAGCAACAGCGCTTCTCAGATACCACCAAACGGTTATTATTTTTATTATTATTATTATTATTATTATTATTATTATTAACATTATTATTATTATTATTATTATTATTATTTTTATTTTTATTATTATTATCCGTCAATAATTTTACTTTTCAATTAACAATATTTGTATTGTACTTTTAATTTTCCTGATTTATCCGAAGACATTCTATTTCATTCTATCTCTTACAAACAAGGCTATGACGCGATTTACGTCACTCACCAACAAAGAAATAAAATTTGCTTTAATAGGTCATTGTATGTATGTATATACTATATAGTCATTGTATGCAACGCGCATATTCGATCAGTGAGACAGTGACACGCGGTATTTTTAGCGTCCATTTGACGCATCGTTTATTTATTTATATAACGATTTACAACCTAGCTACTAGCTTTTAAAAATGAGCGTTATATACCGCCTTCAAATCCTTTAAAACGGTGTTTAATTATAACCTCAGATTGCTATTATTACTGCACACCGTTAAAAGCGACATCTTGAGGCTGCCAGGGCCTTTGACGTTGTTCAGGTTAAAGAATGGTGAAACCTAACTTATTGCGATAACGATTAATATGTAGTGTCTGGCGTAGTCTATAAAAGAGTGTGTGTGTGTGTGTGTCCACAGTTTAACGGCAGCTTATGACAACACAGGCCGTTTCCGCCGACAAAGATTAGTTTTGGCATATTACAGCTCTTCTAACAAGGGTGTCCAAATTGAACACAATATTATATATTTTTAGGCATACAAGTCTCGTACTTGTGTGTGCATTTGCATGCGTATGTTTTCGTGTGCAGATGTGTATTTTTGTGTACGTATTTTTTTGCGCTTGTGTGTATGTTTTGTGTGTGTATCTCTGTGTGTGTGTGTGTGTGGATATGTGTGTATGTGTGTGTGTGCATGTTTCTGTGTGTGTATTTGTAGGTGTGTATGTATGGGTGTATATATAGATATGTGTGTATTTACTTGTGTGTGTTTGTGTGTGTATGTGTGTGTAGTTTGTGCATATTAGTAGGCGTGTATGTCTGTGTGCGTGCATTTGTATGTGTGTGTATGTGTGTGATAGCACTGCTGATTGTCATAACATGTACATGTACAGCGCAGTGCGTTTGTCAGGCGCTAATTCATTAAAGAATAAATATTATTATTATCTGCAACTGTGTGTGTATTTGTATGTGTTTGTGTGTTTGCTTGTGTGTGTGTGTGTGTGTGTGTGTTTGTGTTTGTGTTTGTTTTGTGTGTGTGTGTGTGTGTGTGTTTGTGTTTGTGTTTGTTTGTGTGTGTGTGTGTGTGTGTGTGTGTGTGTGTGTGTGTGTGTGTGTGTGTGTGTGTGTGTGTGTGTGTGTGTGTGTGTGTGTGTGTGTGTGTGTGTGTGTGTGTGTGTGTGTGTGTGTGTGTGTGTGTGTGTGTTTGTGTTTGTGTTGTCTGACGGTTGTGTTTGTGTTTGCCCCAGAAGAAGCCAAACGCGGTCGAAGTTCCTTTCAACGGAGTGAAGAAGTTGGTCGTTCAACAGACGCCAGGAATCACGTGGGAGGTGGAGGAGGAGGAAGTGGAGGACGTCACTCCTCCAACCATCACGGGTCCAGTAAACATTCGTCTGGTGGCGACACCTATCCAGACGAACAGTACGTACTACTGATAACGTAGGACGCGATAGGGGTTTAATAAGATCCCTCTGTCGCTTAGACACCTTTTAAACGCTGTCAACCGAAGCTATATAAGCCTAGGACACAATATGCGATTAATTGACAGAGATGACGAATCAGTAAACATAGGAACCTACTATAGACGTGCGCTTAATTATGGGAACTATGGCGCTTAATAAAGTCCTCAGTCGCTTGGACACCTTTAAAACACTGTCATCGGGTGTTATATAAGCTTAGGATACGATAGGCGTGTTTTAAATTGGATGGGATACCTTTCTTGTTGAGCCACATTACTAATGATCTACTATTGTAAACGTAGTCACAGATTTAAGTAGCGCCAAAGCTTCAGTGGTGTTTAGTTGCTTTAATATCTACAGTGGCAATTCTCCAGGATGCAGAAACATTTATTTCACTTGTCTACGCTTTTTATTATGAAGAATAGGCGAGTTAGAGCGTAGGTAAGCAAGTAAGAATGCGAGTAAGTAAAAAAAGGAAGTAAGCAAACAAGAAAGTAGACAATTAAGATGTCAGAGAGTAAGCAGATTAAATAAATAAGATGCAAGAAAATAAATAAGAAAGTAAGAAAATACGATGCAAGAAAGTACGTAAGTAAGTGTATTCTTTAATGACAAGCACTAGCAAACGCACAGCACTGTACATTAAAGCTTGAAACATTCAAATAAACAGAATTTTTTTTATGCAAACAAAGAATTAAATTAGAGAAGTTATTGCACATCAAGGAGAACATTGGAGAGGAAGAGTTAGGGTTAGTGGTAGGGCGAAAGTGAAGAGCTTAAATAGCCAGATCTAGGGAACCTTGTTTATTTGTAGAGCATCCTGGTAATGAAGCATTTCTAAGTCAGGTTGTCAAACCTGGAGAGCTCACGGTTATGGCTAAGAAAGTAAGCTTCTAAAAAGTAAGTAAGCAAGTAAGAAATTAAATAAGTCAGTCAGTTGATAGACACTATTTGCGTAAGACAATTGTACACTGATAGGCATGCAAAACTAATTTTAGTTACTTGTAAACGTTTCCCTGGTATTTCTAGGATGTTTTCCGGGATGGACCAGGAGGGTCATTACGGTGACTTCATCGAGGGCCTGGGTCCGTCACAGATGGTTGGACGCCAGGTCCTCGGACTGCCATGCATGGGTGAGATTCAGCTGAGTATCGCTGATCGGAAGGGCCAGCTCGAGGTCGAGGTCATCCGAGCGAGGGGGCTCGTCGCAAAACCAGGAGCAAAACTTCTTCCTGGTTAGCATAAACATTCTTGCGTAAATACGTAGGTACATACATACAGCTGTATAACTCGGTGGTCGATTTGTTGAACGCCCGCATTGTAACGCGGAGAGTACGTATTCGATCCTCCTCCTCTGAGATGGTTACTGTGTAGGAACTTTGAACAAGTCCTTCACTCACAATTGCTCAGCGCCATCGATTAATGCTTGGTAATTAGATAATGATGCCTTAAAATGCACAATAATTATAACAATAATAATAAAAAATTAAATATTTATAAATTTTTTGGCGACATCTAACGTTCGCCGTTACGTCGACCTCGGGGTATCCGCCGACATATTCGTCGATTGATGATGATTCCATTTGTTTAACGACATCCTTTGGCTACTTTGGCCGTTGATGTCTTTGTGTTTCTATTGTATTTCCTTTCTGTTTGGCCCATTGGCTCTTTTTATTTCAATTCTCTATACTTTTTCTTTCTCTTTTTTCTTTTTTTGTTTGGTTTTTTCACTGGCTATTACAGCTCTTTTTGGGCTATTTCAGCTCTTTCTTGACTATTTAAGCTTTTTTGGGCTATTTCAGCTCTTTTTTGGGCTATTTCAGCTCTTTTTTTGGCTATATCAGCTCTTTTTAAATATGTTTACAAAGATAATTACAGTATTTATAATTTTTCTATAATAATATATAATGCTATTTGCAAACAGAATTTCAGCACATATGTGTAATATATACATGTATTATATACACATTTTATTGCAACATACATGTATTTACAATAATGTATTTTTTAACAATTTACATAACAGGATAACTTAATTAAACATTTCATTCAACATTTTTTTTATATAACAATGCATATTATTACAAGATGTAATAAAATTATAAATCATCATAATCAAATTACCCTTACTCACACATATAAGCGCACTTGTTTTGTTTTAATTGGTATTTAAATCACAAGCAATGTGTTCAGCTATATGTATGTAATAGATGATTTGATCAAATCAACATTCGTCGTTTTTACGCAATTGCTGAAGCGAATCTGTTTCATTAGTTTAAAAGGTGTCTTATTATCTAGCAAAAAGATTTGCTAAGAGCGCTCTCTTGCCACACGTAGAGTAAGGGTTCGATCCTCCCTCCTCTGAGACGGTTACTGTGTAGGGACCTTGACCAAGTCGTTCACTCACAATTATTGCTCAGCGCCATCGATTGATGCTTGCTTATTAGATAGTGGCGCTTATTAAATTCATAGTAATAATGGTGATAACTGTCTACTACTCAGTTTATACACCTTAATTTTTTTTATTTCAATGGACACTATTATAGTCAAATTGGTACGCTCTGCTTGGACACCTTTAAACTGTGTCCTTCTGATGTTATAAAGTCCATATTTTGCCTCAATCGCTAAATTATATCGTTAAATAAAAAACTGGCGAAATCCTCGCTGCAATCGCATGATGCTGTTAGAAACGAATGTTACCATGGTAACGGTTGTATTGTGGGAGAGGCTAACCAATTGGTTTAGAGCCTCGTCCCCTGAAACGGTTACTCTGTGCGAACCTTGAGCAAGTCCAAAACTAATCTTTGTCGGCGGCAACGGCCTAAGTTGTCATAAGCTGCCGTTAAACTGAGGATCCATCATCAGCAAGTCCTTCACGCGCAGCTGGTCAGCGTCATCCATTGATGCTTAGTCATTAGATAGTGACGCCTAAGAATACGCAATAATGCTGTATGTAGTAGAAGAAGTTCAATCATCATGAAGTGAACTTTACTGTTACGCTAATTGGACTCGTTTCGTTTCTGTAGGTGGCGCCGCTAAAATCCGCGTTTACGCTATGAATCTTACTTAGTTATTAAGGTTGTAATGAACTTGACTCATTTCATTTCAGTAGGTGGCGCTGCTATCGTCCAACATGCGGCCCACTGGCGCTGGATTGTTTTTTCAACTTCTTTTCAACCGTCTTTGGACGGGCAAACATCTAGTAATAACGACAGTAACATTATATTTACGTGCATGCATACGTACATACATGCATACATTCCATACACACTCATGAAATCAACATCGTTGGCTGGCTTAGTTGACTGGTTCACCTCAAAGCTGGTTTAGTTGACCCTGGTTCAAGTCCTGGCACTCGCAGTTGACTCAGTTGGCGCTTCGGCGTGAAGTTGACTGGTTCCTGATTCAGACGTTCAGTTGGCTGGTTTAGACTGGTTCAGTTGGGATTTAGCGCCTGGTTCATGGCTGGTAGTTGACTGGTTCAGTTGGCTATTTAACAAGTCAGTTCATTTAATACTGGTTTAATCACAATGACTGGTTCAGTTGGCTGGTTTAGTTGACTGGTTCATGGCATACATACTGGTTCACATACATACATACATACATACATACATGGCTGATTTAGTTACTGGTACAGTTGGCCAGTTGACTGGTTCATGGCTGATTTAGTTGACTGGTTCAGTTGGCTGATTTAGTTGATCGTTGGCTGGTTCAGTTCTCTTGTTCAGTTCCATGTACACCCATGAAATCACTGTAATTACCTAAACTGAAGATTACTTTACAGCTGTACAGATCTGGTTACGTTACTGTGTTGATGTAGCGCCATACATAAAGGTGTATTTGATGGATGAGAAGAACTGCGTCGAGAAACAGAAGACGGTGACGGCCAGACGAACGCTCGACCCACTCTACCAACAGCAGCTCTGCTTCTGCGAACCATACAACGGACGAATTCTACAGGTTCATCATTAATAATGATGATAATGATGATGATGATGATGATGATGTTGACGACGATGATGATGATGATGATGATGATGATGACGACGATGATGATGATGATGATGGTGATGATGATGATGATGATGATGATGACGATGACGATGATGATGATGATGATGATGATGATGATGATGATGATGATGATGATGATGATGACGATGATGATGATGATGATGATGATGATGATGATGATGATGATGATGATGATGATGATGATGATGATGACGATGATGATGATGATGATGATGATGATGATGATGATGATGATGATGATGACGATGATGATGACGATGATGATGACGATGACGATGACGATGATGACAATGCTGCTGTTGCTGCTGCTGCTGATGATGATGATGATGATGATGCTGGTAGTTTTAATAATAGTAATAATTGTAATAATAGTTATCGTTCAACACCTTTTAAACGCAATTCAATTATGCTATTTATAATCTCATTCGCGTTCGGTCTTATGATCAGTGATAAGGTTAACTTTAATGGCCATGGCACCCACAAGATGTCGTTATAAAAACTAGATATTAACTTCAAAGCACTCGACTATATTCTGCTGCTAGCAAAAGCGAACTGCACGCATGCATCTTACCAGCAGAGTCGGCTCAGATACCATATGAACTTTCAAATTCAGCACTCACCGCTTGGAAGACCCTGACAGGTGCAGAACCACCAATAGGCACATCCACTCATCGCCAGAAAGAATGGGACCTCAGAATGTACAGACAAGGTCCACTAGCGGTCCACGTGATCGTGCTTGCCTGCTAGCTTAACGACGACTTCAGTCTGGTGACTGGATGCTAGCTCCCTCTGTGACTGTTCTGGGCCTGCGCCTCTCAGACGAAGAGGTACGGATGGCAGTCGGGATGAGGCTAGGCCAGGGCTTATTCTAAGGAATTTTATTAACTGCACATGAGGCAAAGTTGACGACCGGGGGAGGGTAGCAACGAGAGTTTTCCAAGAATTTTCGGGGGTAGTAACAAGAGTTTTCCAACAATTTTCGAGGGGGCGCGTATAGTAACAACTGGTTTCCAGAGAATTTTTTCGAGGGGGGTAGTAACGAGTGTTTTCCACCTAAAATTTCCCCTCCTACAATTGGGTCTACAAAAAATAACTGCACAAAATCTGATTTTTAACTGCACAAATTTCTTTCCCAACTACACACTTTGTGTCCGGCTGCACGTTAGAATAAGCCCTGGGCTAGGCACGACACTCTGTGAACCTCATTGTGTGACCTCTGCGGGGAAAAAGTCGACGCAAGAGGGCTCCATGGGTTGGTTTGTAGGCGACGGAAAACAACAGCGGCACAGTATGCTAAACGACGTCCGATAGAGAGCCCTTGGCAAAGCGAAAATTCCTGAGGTCAAAGAACCTCTCGGCCTCTCAAGAGAAGATGGTAGGGTTTGGATTGGGTTGGGTTGGATAAACGGCGAAATAGTGTAGTGTGTGGTAGGTAGAGATGGGCACGATTAGTTAAATTGCTAATTGATTACAATAAGAATTAGCTACTGCGATTTGCTAGTCAATTAGAATTAGAAATGGCAAAATATTGTAGCTAAACGATTAGAATTAGAATTAGCTGCAGCTAGCTAATTAGCATTTAGAATTAGATTTCGTTAATTTATACATATACTAGCATTTTTTACCCGGCTTTGCCCGGGTTTTCCCCATTCGTAATTTTATCTCTACCTTATATAGAACTATTATTTGTTCCCCGGGCTAAATAATATAGTAGTAAACGAAGCTCGATCGTGTTCCATTACAGCGCTCGTAATTTTCGGAACGGAGCCCGTGTTTTATTTCGATAGCCTCGCGTGACGTAAGACAACATTTCTCTTACGTCACCTTGCTCAAGCGAGGTTAAAATATGCATATTAATGGACTCCGTTATTGGTATTAAGGTAGGCTCATAATTTTGAAGTTTAAAATGTCTATATGTCAGCGTTTAAATAAAATTGCGAGCTGAAAATAGTGGCGTAATAACGTTTCGTGCGATTTTTCAAATCGCTAAAGCGTTCCGTTTCGGAGCCTTTAGACAACAGACAAACAAACTTAAGGAAGGACAACGTAAACAGACTAAGACTTATATTATAAGATTTACCTCATGAATTTGTCCAATTTTAATTAAAGCACGACAGGCTACAGCAGCAAGTTACTCTAGTTTTTTTTATAGCTCGCATGGATTTCCTTGTTGGCATTACGATATCGTGGAGCTGCAACTCTCATAAGATCTACGAAACCTTCATTTTCCACTTCAGATATTGGTCGAATTGACTGGATCAAGCAGTTTGGCGCAGCAGTTGTTAACTCGTTCTTAGCATAATTTAAAAACCTAATCGACTGGAATTAGCTAAAATTGCTAATCAACTCAGGTCCGCATTAAAAAGGGGGTAAGGGTGCTGCAGCACCCGGGCCCGCAGTTTAGATTGGGCCCGCATTTTATAAATATGTGCGTGGCGGACCTGTGGTTGTCAGAGGAGGCCTTTCGAAGGTGATCGCAACACCCGGGACCGCACTAACTTTAATGCATCCCTGAATAAACAAGAATTGGAATTAGGATCAGGTGGCAGCTAATCAATTAGAATTAGAATTAGGATCAGGTGGCAGCTAATCAATTAGAATTAGAATTAGGATCAGGTGGCAGCTAATCAATTAGAATTAGAATTAGGATCAGGTGGCAGCTAATCAATTAGAATTAGAATTAGGATCAGGTGGCAGCTAATCAATTAGAATTAGAATTAGGATCAGGTGGCAGCTAATCAATTAGAATTAGAATTAGGATCAGGTGGCAGCTAATCAATTAGAATTAGAATTAGCTGTTTCTATTTATCTAATCTAATCAATTAGCTAATTCGATAAGAATCCAATCGATCAGTTACCCATCTCTTGTGGTTGGATATGGTGATACAATGAGGTAAGATAGCATAGCAGAAACCAAGTACCCAGCAATTGGGCACTGTGTCTCATGCCTATATAGCTCTAGTTGACAACATTTTGAAGGTGTCTAAAGGAAGCGCACTATCGAATAGGCTACCGTGTGCGAATCTTATATATATTTTTAAAATGCCGTTTTAAGGGTGTCTAAAGAGACATAAGATTACATAATTATGTTAAAAAAGATAGCATTAGATAGATAAGATAACATAGGATAGATGAGACAGCATAAGATAGCATAAAATATGTAAGATAAAACAAAATAAATAAGATAGCATAAGATAGATTAGACAACGTAATATAGATAAGACTCTCATAAACGGAATTTCCTATAATCGTCTGTGATGATTACCCTGGTTGTCTACCCTCTGCAGGTGACGGTCTGGGGTGACTACGGTCGGTCGGACCGTAAGGTCTTCATGGGTGTTGCTCAAATCAAACTGGATGACCTTGACCTGTCCAGCATGGCGATCGGTTGGTATAAGCTCTTCACGCAATCGTCGCTCGTCAGCGCCGGAGGAATGTCTGCGCCATCTGGTGATAATATGGCGACGATGCAGAGGAACCCAACGGGTCTAGGGATGGACGCACCCGGCGCTGGGTCCTACAGGACGGGGCTGTCCAGGTCGTAGCACACAGGTAGGTTGGCGATGACGGGGAGAGTGTGGGGGGAGGGTTGTGTGGGTGTGTGTGTGGGTGGGTGTGTTGGTGAGTGGGTTGGTGGATGGTTGGCTGGATGGGTGGGTTGGTGAGTGGATGGGTAGGTGGATAGGTTGATGAATGGTTTGGTGGGTGGGTGGGTGGTTGGATGCATGGATGGTAAAGGAATGGTGGATGGAGGTCTATGTGGATGGGTGAGTGGACGGGTGAGTGGATGGGTGGATGGATGGAGGATGGTGGATGGAGAGGTGGGTGGATGGGTGGATGGATGGAGGGATGGTGGATGGAGAGGTGGGTGGATGGGTGGATGGGTGGATGGATGATGAGTGTGTGTGGGTGGATAGGTAGTCGGATGGCTGAGTGGATGGTTGATTGGGTGGATGCATGGATGGTGAAGGGATGGTGGATGGAGGTGTAAGTGGATGGTGAGTAGATGGATGAGTGAGTGGATGGGTGGATGGATGGAGTGATGTTGGATGAAGAGGTGGGTGGATGGGTGGGTGGGTGGATGTAGAAATGAGTGGGTGGGAAAGTGGATGGGTGGTCGGACGGATTGATTTATTGATGAACGGATGGTTTGTTTGCTATGGTTTAACAGATGACGTCATGCATGCAGATGATGACGTCATCCGCTTAATCTCGTCATTTCTTTCTTCTTTCTAGAACGAGAGCCAGACATCCGCTCGATGAACATTCTCACCGGATAAACAAACAGCGCAAGCGATGCATCGCCGGGGAAAATCCAGAGGAAAACCCCATGGGAAAACCCGGCTACGGTCGCCACCTCCTTCTCCTCCTCTCTTCCGGTTTCCCTTCGCGGCGCAGAGACCACACACGCGCGATGAGTCACCTTTACGAGTGTTTACTAATTACTATGCATAATTACGTCAATAATCGTTGTTAGTTGATTACTACTTTTGTGTGTCACAGCTACTGTAACAGATCGGTTTACCGCTGCCAGCATGCCCGAAGGAATTTCATGGTAACCACAAAATTGGACCTAGGGAATACGGTAGCCAGTTGGTTATCACGTCCGGAGGCGAAAACCTGTACATAGCTTTGGGGGCAGATTTTTTCGGGGGCCGGATTTTTGCATTTTGGGGGCAACAAAGACCACAGTCAAAACTTTGGGAGGACAAAGCTTTGTCCCCTGTGATTTACACCACTGATCAGACGGCTCTTTACACACCTTTAAAACAGGATTGGAGAATTTATATAAGCGTGGGTCGCGGTAGCCTACTGGATAATGCGCTCTCTTTAGACACCTTTAAAATGGTATTAACCGGGGCTATATAGGCATGGGAACCAATGGCTTATCGCTGGAAAGGTGTTATAGTTCTGTCAAGTAAGGCTAACGTCAACGACCCTATATGCCATAAGATAGGATATCGCTAAACACTGGGAACTGCTACTCTTGCTAGAGCGCTCATGGCTCAGCGTGTAACACGGCTTCGATCCTTCTCCATGAGACGATTACTGTGTAGACCTTGAGCAAGTCCTTCGCTCGCAATTGCAAAGCAACATCATGATCCTGAGTGGCCGAGTGGGTTGGTAGCCCGCTCTCCACGCCGGCGGCCCGGGTTCGATTCCCGGTCGGTCGGTTTATCAGAGATTAATTTCTCGGATCTTTACTGCGGGTGGCTCGGTCGCAATATAAACGTGGAGTATAATACAATACAACACAACACAACACAATACAACTGGAGCGCGGTGGTAGGCCTATAGGGGTATGTTCGGTGCCTTGCAGCTGGAGGGTTGCGGGTTCGAATCCACCTCAAGCCGCCGCGTAGGGACCCTGGGCAAGTCCTTCACTCGCAATTGCTCATGCGCTTCGGCGTGAAACTCCGATTCAGCGTCCGCGCAGTAGTCGGGAGCGCCTCTGAATAGGGAAATCTGGTAGGGGCGCTATAGCAAGTGTTCAAATACAATACAATACAATACAATACAACATCGATTGCTGCTTGGCCATTAGATAGCGGCGCTTGATAAATGAGTAATAATGATATAGGGGTCACACATGGGTCCTTACATGGGGCATGCCGGCAAGGACGGTCTTACGTTATTACGTTGTTCATGTTCTTGGTTGCATATGTCACCGGGTCAAGCTTGTTGAGCGTTGGTTTTGAGTGGAACAAATGACGTGCAAGCCATGACCTATGACCTCAGCTGTTTAGTATTGTTATAACTCACTGCTGTTAGCTTACTTGCTGCTGTCTTGGTTCGGGTTTAAGGGATAAAGGGTTAAAGCCAACGATTTGTTGGGTTTAGCATTCCGTGGTTATTTTCTTTATTATTGGTTATGATTTTTGCAGATTGATTTCTGGTAGGAATAGGGAAATTGGTGTCTGATAGGAACGGAGATGAGTGTGGCCACTGGTGGAGAGTGACGCGTATTGTGACCCTCTGCAGTCAATTTGCCTGGCTGCGACAATAATCGCACTGTTCGTAGTATTGGTGGTTGTGCCATTGGTGGTGGTATTGATGGCATACATGGTGGTCGTGGTGGTACCGTGGTAGAGGTCGTGGTGGTAGTGGTGGTCGTGGTGTTGAGGGTGTTCATGGTGAAGGTAGTTACGGTATTCGTGGTAGTGGTGGTGTTGGGGTGGTGTTGGTGATGGCGCCTGTCGTTGTGGTAATGTCTGGGCGGTGGTGGTGATGGTGCTGATGCTTATGATAAATAATAGGCTAAAAGGCAATGGTATGTTCGACACCCCAATGACCCATATTTACCCAAGAAATCAATTGTATATAATCATTGCTATTTATTTTGTTAAATAGTTTTAACTTTACTATTACCACCACCACCACCACCATTATTATTATTATTATTATTATTATTATTATGTTAAAAGAACGGCCAGAACGAAAACCCATTGGACAGTTAATTAGTTAATTACAAAGGCTTCAGACCTCACACTGAGAACGCCCGAAAGCAAAAACTATTATTATCAATGCTAATGCTACAATTCGATGCTGATATTTTGGACACCTCTTTTAAGGTTTTTATCTCCTTATACCATCATTATTATTATTATTATTATTATAGCAAAGTGAGTAATTTAGCATGGTAAGGTCGAGGAAAAACAGATGGCGTTCCCGCGTTGGACAGCTACCGAGAGTCTTTGGAATAGGTAGTTTGTTTCGAGGGTGTCATGGGTTGCATCCGTCAACCTTCGTCCAAGCTCCAACACAAAATTCAATCCTTCTGAGCTCCAAGCACCGCTGGACTCAAGTGCTACCGCCACAAAAGCATGTGTTCGGGTGATTGTGGCGTATTTCAATCTCTTGGCGGCGGCTGCCCGGTTTGCGGCCTCACCCGCTTCGGTTGATGTTGTTGCCAGATGTGACTTTGCGAATGTGTCCGAAACTGTCACATCCCAAGTGAGGCATCTTCCGCATGACCACGGGATGAGTGTCACGCCGTCCGGTCGTTTACCATCTTCTCTGGTGAGGCCCAACGGTTCTTTCTGAGAAGGGATGTTTGCTCTTCCGAAAGATCGCCATATGAGATTATTATTATTATTATTATTATTATTATTATTATTATTATTATTATTATTATTATTATTATTATTATTGAATTCAGTGATCTGCCTTAGTAGATGTAGAGGAGTTTTATACCTGGGGTCTTGAATTCGTGTGACGTTTGGTCGTTCTTTTATTTTATCTTTTTTCTAAAAAATCCGTGTTCTTAGTCCGAGCGTTTTCATTTTCCAGAACCAGTCCGAGATCGAAAGTCGGGTAATTTCGTGCTCTGAGGGCATACTTTTGTCGCTGATGGAATCGGTTACCGATTGTGGGACATGCTAGGCGATTGGTTAAAATGCTCTGTTTAGGCACCTTTAAATGTTGCCAATCTATGCTTTATAAGCGTAGAACTCGATAGGGCGTTAATATTAGTAGCCGCTGGGAACGGCGATGAGTGTAGCCACTGATGGAAAGTGATGCATATTCACTGCGCCACTGTTTGTATTCTGACAGTGCCAGTCCCAAGCACGGGTAAAGGAGGAGGGCGACGATAATGGTCTTTGTTACCACACAGTAGTCGTTAAACGGTAAACAAGCAAAAAGAGTGCGCCATCCCTTAGACACCTTTAAAACGCTATCGACTGATGCTAGATAAATGGACGCTACATCTCAAGGCATCGTTACAGCAGATTGCTTAGCTAAGGTCAACGTCAAAAGATGTCGCTAAACTCTCGAAACTATTACTGCCGATTGGTTAAAGGGTTGGTCTTCCAACGGAGGTCAATGTCATTTCGTGCTGTGACGGCATGCTTTTGTTCCTAAATGATTTGGTTACCGATTGTGGGACATGCTAGGCGATTGGTAAAAATGCTCTGTTTAGACACCTTTAAAACTTTGTCAACCTGTGCTATACAAGCTGTGGACACGCTGGGATTAATAAGCGCGCTTTCATCTCTTAGACACCTTTAAAACGTGATCGACTGATGCTAGATTATTGGGCGTTTAATTTCATAATAAATCGGGTGTTGTTTTTAATTGGCATTGTAATTTTAGTTTCAGGTTAAAATCTGAGCATGAGCCGGTATCCAAGCCACAGTGGCAACGTGGTGCTATGGCAGAAATTGCTTGTCTTATTGGTCACTGCTCTTTGAGAGATATTTTGAAGAGATTTTAAGACCATTGCTTGGGCTATAAGGACAAAATTGTTTCTTGAAATGATTCCAAATGCAATGTCGTTTTCAACTGGGGTTTTTCTATAGGATTTTTAGAAGGTTTTCACAATGTGATTATAGTTTAGTTTCATGCGCTGGATTTTACGTAATTTCACATGTTTAATTTAACGTGCTTAATGGATTTAATGTGATGTTTAATTTCAATTGTTTAACGACACTTTTACTATCATATTTGTTTTGTTTCGTTTTTAATTTCACTTGATTAAATTTCACGTTTATTGTCATGTGTTCAGTTTAACTTGCTTATTGTAAATTGTTTCATGCAATATATATTTGTCATGTTTTTAATTTAATGCGTTATTTTAAAATGTTCTCGGACCAACCTTCCTGGTATGACCTGATTACGGCTTGATTTGTGTGCATCATCAGTTAAAACCTTGTGCATTGAAAACCGACGCTATAGGCCTATAGGTTGATGATTAAGTTTTAAAAGGTCAAATTGTCCTCGGTTTTGCAGTATTCTTTTATAAATACAAATATCCGAAACTTCTGAGCGCCACAAACGTGGTATTTCAAGTAGTAAAATCATGGTTAAAGTGGTATTTCAAGTGGTAAAACCATGGTAAAAGTGGTATTTCAAGTGGTAAAACCATGGTAAAGTGGTAATTCTAGTGGTAGGCTAACACCTTCTAATGGTGTAATGAAGGGTCAGGGGACCAGTTTGTTCACCACATCTTTTGGTTAACGAACTTTTTATTGCAAAGCATTTTGCAGTACTGTTATTGAAGCCGAGAGTTTCATTTCGCTGTAATAGATGTTTGTGCGAACTGGTTTTCTTTAATAATAAAACTGTCTTCATTATCACACGATTAAGGTCCACCTTACTACTGTTCCGAGTAAGCGCGGAGCTTTTCCTCCTCTGAGACGTGGAACACAAGCGAGTATATTACATGCGCTTTGGTGAGGATGGTTACCGCGTTACCATTTGCTGCATAAAGATCTATTGACTACCAATAATTGGGAAATGGTTTTTATCGACAGTGTTTCGTAATTTATATATTTTTCTTTCTATATCGCCGTTATTGTTCGAATTGTACGTCATACCCATAATTTAAAAGATGTAAATAATAAAAGTAGCTCCCGTAAAATAATTACGCTAATCCTTTTCGTCATTCTTTCTCGGTAAACTAACGTTGCTCTACCCGCTCCTGTTCCACACCCGAACGAGCATGCTCCGTTTATGCCCCGAACACACGCGGAGCTAATATTGAACCGACGCTTTCATACTCGGCTTGTGTTCCTACGTTGGGGTTGTGATCTACCCTGATCTCTGCATTGCGCTGTTGGCAAGGTTCTGTAATTTAAACTTGCTTCTCAAACTGCTGTAAATTGTCGACGTAGCCTACGAGATCAGAGCATTTTCTGTAAAACCCCCATGTCGACCCCCGTTGAATATTTGTTATCATCCGTGAAGGTGAGGGTAAAACGATGATAAAGTGCTAGTCCAAGTGGTAAAACCGTGGTAAAAGTGGTACTCCAAGTGGTAAAACCGTGGTAAAAGTTGTAGTCCAATTGGTAAAACCATGGTAAAAGTGGCAGTCCAAGTGGTAAGCCATGGTGAAAGTGGTAGTCCAAGTGCTAAAACCATGGCATAATGAAGGATCGGGCCATTGAAACTCCAAGTGCTGCTTGAGGCAATAATTAAACCAACTGTAAAGGAGGAAGTGGAGGGGTAAGCAAGAGTGCCATATATGGGCATGTGTACCATATATTATGGTCATTGTGGTATACCATGGGCATGTGTGCCAGATTTGGGGAGGAGTACTTATAAATGGTCACAGTGCTATGTATGGTCCATGGAGTTATATATAGACATAGAGCTATATATAGTCGTGTGTGCTATATAGGAGCCAGAGTTCCATATATGGACAGGAGTGCCATACATGAACATTTATGTAATACATGGTCACACTGCTATTTATATGGGCATAGAGTTATATAATTATGGGCGTAGAACTATATAGGCGTGTGTGCCATATATGGGCATGAGTGCCATATATGGGCATGAGTGCCATATATGGGCATGAGTGCCATATATGGGCATGAGTGTCATATATGGGCATGAGTGCCATAACTGGGCATGTTTGTTGTTGTCAGTCTCATTGTTTGCTGCTCACATAGATAACTATCTGTAATTATTTACTTACTTATTAGATTTTGCTACTTGTTCGAATGTTTTTTGTTTCTTTTGCCGCATTTTCATTGAAATTCTTGAAATATACAGAAGTTAATGATGACAACGCTTTGGTGTCTTTGTTCCCTCTTTTAAAGAATAGATAATTAACAATACAATACAACAATTATTATAGAGTATACAATACAATACAAACTACAATACAATACAACAATTATTAAGTTGTTGGAATTTGAGCCTTCCTGAATGACAAACTGGCTGACTGACTCTGACTGACTGGCTAAATGACTGACTGACTGACTGACTGAATTGACTGACTGACTGACTGACTGACTGACTGACTGACTGACTGACTGACTGAATGGCTAAATGACTGACTAACTGACTGACTGACTGACTAAATGACTGACTGACTGACTGACTGACTGACTGACTGACTGACTGACTGACTGACTGACTGACTGACTGACTCTCTGACTGACTGACTGACTGGACTGGACTGACTGACTGACTGACTGACTGACTGACTGACTGACTGACTGACTGACTGACTCTCTGACTGACTGACTCTCCGACTGACTGATTGACTGACTGACTCTCTGACTGACTGATTGACTGCCTGGCTGGCTGTCTGAATGACTGACTGAATGAATGAATAAATGACTGACTGACTGAGAGATTACTTGAATGACTGATTGGCTGAGTGACTGACTAAGTGCCATATTTGGGTAGGAGTACTGTAAATGGTCACAGTGCTATGTGTGGTCAATAGAGTTTATATATAGGCGAGTGTGCCATAAATAGACGGTGTGATATATATATAGGGGCCAGAGTGCTATATTTGTGGTGTAGGGGTATGTTCGGTGCCTTGCAGCCGGAGGGTTGTGGGTTCGAATCCACCTCAAGCCGCCGCGTAGGGACCCTGGGCAAGTCCTTCAATCGCAGTTGCTCATGCGCTTCGGCGTGAAACTCCGATTCAGTGTCCGTGCTGTAGTCGGGAGCGCCTCGGAGTAGATATCTTGAAGGGGCGCTATAACAAGTGCTCATACATACATACATTTGGACAGCCATGACTGATTGGCTGAATGACTGACTGAATGAATGAATAGCAACATTATTCACGACGTCCACTGTTACGGTCCACAGGCCCGTTAGTGTTGAAAGCAACATATTTTCAACGCCATGTTTGCCTGTACGAATAGACGCCATTTTCGATGAAAACGATTGGATGACATCATGCAATGTTACAGACACCAATCGGGTAGGTAAAAAAAATTCACTGTGACCATCGTGCTCTATAAGCAAGTTTTGCTCCTGTATTGCTGCTGATGCCTTCGTCCAAACTCTAAACACGGATACCGCGGTTAAAACAAAAGGCAAAATATGAATGTGAACGAAGATAGCTTAGCGACTCCATGGTTTCGACTTGAGGGCTTAGCGACGGATTGTTCCAGGGTCTCTCTTGGCCATCTACACGTAGCCCTATAATATCAACTACCTTATTAGCCAAGCACAACTGTCCTTTCTGACCCCTTGGCCAGTAACAGTTATCATACGCCACGAAGTATCGTTTAGAGTTATCGATGACAAAACGTCGTCGCTCAAATATATAACAAAGTGCAATGCGTTTTAAAGGTGTCGGGTAGACCGCGCATTTTCGTAGTCATCTCCAATGTTTAGCGACATCTTGTGATGCAACACGACTACCGCTGACGCAAGTTCTAGCTTAAAGAACTATAGTTCTTGTTCTCCTCCAATCCTCCTTCTCCCACCCACTTCCTTTCCTTCCTCCTCCTCCTCCCATCCTCTTCCTCCTCCAGGTCCTCCTCCCATCATCTTCCTCATCCTTAATTTTATCCAATTATTCAATAGATGGCGGGATTTCAGTATTTAGCCAATCATCGTTCAATATGAAGAATCGCCAGATGGCTTTAATCTCCAACGATAATAATAATAATAATAATAATAATAATAATAATAATAATAATAATAATATTTATTGTTTAATCAAGCGTCTGACAAACGCACTGTGCTGTACATGTCATGACGATTAAACAAGTCACAAGAACACACACACAAAATAATAATAATTGAGATTTGAGTGCCAAATCAGGATGATTTAGTATAATACCGATGATTAACTCACGATTTCTTGAAACTTTCATGTACACCAATACAAAGCGCGGTTAGCAGTTGGTTGAATAAACGATATACTTAATTAATTATATAGACGAAACGTACAACAAAAATTGTCCTTTTGACCATCCTTTGCACATAAACTTATCCTCTGACTTGAAAATAGCGGTACACACTAAATGCCCTGGACGCTGCAGAACTGTTTCTAAAAATAGGGACCAATGAGCGTTAGTGTTTTCATAATATTTTTAGGTTACGCCCCAATTCCCATAAACATCCGGTTTACTTTTTAGCGGCCTTGATCTTCGAGGGTATCACAGTAATTCTAAATATAAAAACTGAGGCATGTGATTCGAATCTTGTGACTCGAAAATCAATTCGGAGCGAATGACTTCGTTTATTATTTTTCGCAATTAATTCTTAATTGGTTAATTTGTAATTATGCGTTGGGTTGTTTTTCTGAGCGTTTTCTTTTTGGGAGGCGTCGTCGGCCGCCTGGATTTCCGGCAGCCAGGCAACGTGGTGTCTTTTTCGAATCGTGGAGACCCTCCCTCTCTTCCAGTTTCCGCTGGAAAGGGAGTGGCAACACCGTTTTCCGTTGATGACGACCTTGGCCTTGGAAGGGTGTTCGATGGCATCGGGGCAATCAGCGGAGGAGGGGTCGGTTGATTTTATTTAGCGCTTGTTTTAGTAGACTCCAAACTTGTAAAGCGCCTCTCGAAAGCCAAGCGTAGGGCACTAGATTATTCACGAGCGCTGTGTCTAGTCAGAGGGATGTTGCATAAGGATGGTCAATAGAACCGGTGTCCAGAGGGTCCAATGAAATTGTGCAATTAGTGTTCGGCTTGGGTTTGTTGTAGGAGTGGGAAACGGCCTATCCATTCCATGACAATGAAGAGATTTTTCGACTCAACGAATAAATAAATTATTGAATTAACAAATGGAGTGTTCCTTTTCATGGATGGATAATTGAGACTGGAGAGAAACAATATGGATGGTTAAGGATGTTTTATGAATTGGTGACCTAGTTACCCCGCCCATAAAAAATTAGCATGGAGGAAAAGTGGAAAAAATATGGATGGTTAAGGATGTTTTATGAATTGGTGACCTAGTTACCCCGCCCATAAAAAATTAGCATGGAGGAAAAGTGGAAAACAGTGAGACCCATGAGGAATATAAGATATCCAAGTTTCTTCATCAGTTAGGGTATATAATAAAGACTTAAAGGAGTTAACTGACTTAATTGTTGACCAAGAGGACTGAGGGAAGCAAATGAGTGATAAAGACCAGCTAAAGTTAAATCTGATTAGGTTTTAGGATTAGATTAGATAAGCTTATGTGCAAAATTTAGACGAAGTTGATGCAAATAAATTTGATAAATGAATGCAAACTGATTAGATAACTTGTTGCGCATAAATGAGATAAATTAATGTGTAGAAATTTGTTTATGTTTAGGCAACGTCAAAGCTCCTCGTTAGCTACAAGGATCCACATCGAAGCAACATTCTCGATTATCTCTTTAAGGTTCGATATTTAATCTACATCATCAGTTTTATCAATGTCTAATTCTCTGCTTTAGTTTTGAGAATGAGAAATTTGCAGAAATCTTCGCTTTGAAGCAAACTTGTGTGTTTGTTCTGTTCAAATTTTTTTAAGATTTCATTATATCAATTTTTTGGATTTTGTAAAATACTAATTGTGGCTGAAATTTCTTGTTATCGACATATTGAGAATTTCCTTGCGCACTTGTTTTTTAAATTTGGTGTACTAGTAAGCTGTGCAGAATATAGCTTATGTGTATTAGAATTAAGCTTACGCTGTTTAGAATTTAGTGTGTGTTGTTTAGAATTTAGCTTATGCTCTTTAGAATTTAGCCTATGCTTAGAATGTTCAGAATATAGTCTGACGTGTTTAGAATTTGGCTAATGATATTTAGAAATTATGCTGTATTATAATTTAGCTTTTGTGCTCTGAGCTTCATCTGAATTTGTTACTTTTAGCCAGGATTTGGAGCATCACTGCAGATCCTGAAGGTGGAAATCGGAGGCGACTCGCAGAGCTCCGGTCAGTGGTACTAAACAATAAGACAGTGACTACAACATTGCATGACTATGAGATCGCATGACTATGACATTGCATGACTACGTGACAGCGACATCACATGACTATGAGACTATGACACCATGTGACTAAAACGTTACATGATTAGGAGTCAGTGTTCTTTCCAGACAATGTGGTTACGTATATAGTTGTTCATTTATTGAGCGCCGCTATCTAATGACCAATCATCAGTCTATGGCTTTGAGATGTTGTGAATGAAGGACTTGCTCAAGGTCCCTACACAGTAATCGTCCCAGAGGATCGAACCCCTACTCTCCAGTGTCTCCACGTTACGAGACGAGCGCTCTAACCAATCAGTTACCATGTCCCAAAGTTCACCGTAATCCCCAAAAGTTTTACCTGATGTCTCGTGCATTTTGTATATTAATATTTGATCCACCAACATTGGTTGTACAAAACAAGAAGAATGTGAAAAACAACAGAAAACTCAATCACTAATGGTGCTGGAGAAAAAAAACCATTTGGAAATCTGACAACATCATTGTCGTTTGAAAGGTATTTCTCGATGACCAACAGTCTTTAATGTTATTTTCGTGCTTGAAGTGCAGTACCGATGCAACGCTGGTAGTCTTCTCACTTCTGTCCGTTGCCTAAAGACCTTCTTGTTTCCTCAAAGTGCTGTCGCTGTGATTGCCACTGAATAGTTACTACTGCTAGAGGCGCTTTAGAAGTATCCAAATACAATACAGTCTGGAAATTTTTACGTATGATGTTATTTTATGTTTCTTAGAGTTTGTAGCCTTTGCTTCTATGTGTGATTTCTGATCTTTCGTTTCTGGTTAGATGGATCCGAGTCGTCTCACATGCATTCAGCCGATGACGAGAACTACAACCGCGGATACGAATGGTGGCTGATGAAGGAGGCTAAGAAAGTAGGTGCATTTAATTCATTCTGTTCCTCAGTGCATTAATTCATTGGTGCATTAATTAACTTGTGCATTCGTTGATGCGTGAATTTGTATGTGCATTAATTCAGCAATGCATTACTTCAGCAGTGCATTCATTCGGGAGTGCACGAACTTGTTTGTGCATTAATGCATTTGTGAATTAATTCGTCAGTGCATTCATTATTGGAGGCATTCATAAGTCCACCGTTTCCCTAGCACACCCATTTTCCGTTGTTTTAATCACCACTCCATCAATTCATAAACATCACCACATTCTTTTAGTGCTTGTGCCTTGCTCAACCATACCACACCAGAACATAACCCAATCTTACCAAGTTACCATCCCATACTTTGCCATTCTGTATCATAACTTGTTTTGTGAGATACGTTATCCAATTGGTTAGCACTCTTTGTTGTAACGTGGAGAGCATAGGTTCGATCCTCTTCCTCAGAGAAGGTTACTGTGTAGGGACCGCAAGTCCTTTACTCACAGTTGCTCAGCTCTACATCTTTTGGCAAGAAAACCCGTAACCGAATATGCAACTATTAAGAAACTGTTCTGCTTTCACTTATATGGCGAGAGTAATCCTTGAAACAGGTGTCGAAGAGACTGCGCTTCTTGTGTTTCAGCCAACATCAACACGGGGAGGCCCGTGGCGCATTGGATAACATCTGGCACAGAGACCGAGAGGTACCGAGTTCGAGCCCCCCCGTAGGGCGGATATGCTTTGTAGGCTGCTATTAGTGCCGTTGTATTGCAGGCTGTCTGTTCTGTTAGTAGTTAAGATTTAAATTGCATAACATGTAAATGTAGAGCGCAGTGCGTTTGTCAGGCGCTTATTAAAGAAAAGAAAAGATATTATTATTAACATAACAAGCGATGCGGAATAAAATCATCTGAATGTTTGGCTGAAAGAAATTACTTATTTATTGTCTGGCAAAGACACGATTTAAAGGTGTCTAATACATCAAAGCACTTTATAGTTTAGAGTCTTTAACGACCGAGAAGATGTATACAAAACGCGATTGTAAAGGAAAGTCCCTGACCAGTAAGATACATCGTGATTTGTTGGGCACAGTAGCAGATTGGTTAAAGCGCTTGCCTCATAATGCAGAGAATACGGGTTTGATACTCCTGCCCTGAGACGGTTACTGTGTAGGGACCTTGAACAAGTCATTCACTCAGAATTACTCGGCAACATTGATTGATGCTTTGTCATTAGATTGTGGTACTTAGTAAATGCCTAATAGTAATAATGATGGTAGTAATAATAATAAAATATATTAACGATGATGATGATAATAATAAAATGATGATGATGATGATGATGATGATGATGATGATGATGTTGATGATGATGGTATGTATGTATGTATGTATGTATGAGCAGTTGTTATAACTTATAGCGCCCCTTCAACATTTCTACTCAGAGGCGCTCCCGACTACAGCGCAGACACTGAATCGGAGTTTCACGACGAAAGCGCATGAGCAATTGCGAGTGAAGGACTTGCCCAGGGTGGTGGTGGTGGTGATGATGATGATGATGATGATGATGATTATGTTAATGTTCTGTAGAGGAATCCTGATATTAAGTTGTATGGATTGCCATGGACATTTCCCGGATGGGTCGGTGGAGGGATCCGTGATCCGTTCGTCAATCGCACGGCCACAGCTTACTACTTCCTCAACTGGATCAACGGAGCCAAACGCGAACACAATCTCACCATCGACTACATCGGAGTCAGCATTATTCATTACTATTCATTGCTATTCATTATTATTCATTATTATTATTATTCATTAATATTCATTAATATTCATTAATCATTATTATTGATTGTTAACCACTATTATTCATACAATACAATACAATTAGACATTTATAGCGCGCTTTAAAAAGACAAGTCTTGCACGAGAGCGCATTTGCGCTGTGTTCTTAGTAGGGATGTTAAACGATAATCGGAAATCCGATTATCGGTTTCGAAAACGATAATCGGTTTTCATTATTGACAAAACGATTATCGAATTCTGCCTCTTAGATATAAAACGGAATCTTCCAAAGCCAACGAGGTAATAGTAGACCCCCACAGCGACGTATTATTGCCTCTTATATATAAACGGATACTTCCACAGCCAACGAGGTAATAGTAGAACCCCACAGGGACCTATTATTGCCTGTATATAAAGTGGTCTTCCACAGCCAACGAGGTAATAGTAGAACTCCGTACGTGTATGTACGTTACCGTACATAGCGATTATCGGTTTTCAGTAACTTGCATTATATGATAATATATTAAATTTTCTATGAAGGCCAATAAAAACCGATAATCGGTTTGCCAAAAAAACCGATATTAACAACCCTAGTTCTTAGTCATAGTGTAATGAGAATAGATGAGTTTTTAGTTTTGATTTAAATTGCATAACAGATGAACATTGACGGATTATAGCTGGGAGACATTATTATTCTTTAATATTAATTGATATTGCCCATTATTATTCATTATTGATACTTACTGACAGATATTTTTGTGTTTATTGTTATCATTATTGGTACTCATTAGTTTAATGAGTTTTAATGTAACTGGACACTTTACTGGACATTCAGGGTACCTCTCACAGGTGGTACTCGCTGCCATGGGACACAGTATTCGTTTGGTTAGAGCGCTCACCTTGTAATGCGGAGAGCACTGGTTTGAGCTTCCTTTTGTATATAGATGCAACTTTTGGCAGTCGGAGAGTGTTTATTAAGCTGTTTTGTTGAAACTTTCGCTTCAGATATGGAATGAAAGACACTGTGATGCCACCTTTGTCAAGGTATTTGATTACAGACGCTACTTAGTAGGCAATTTAGTTTCATATATGTTTGAGATAGTTTTAGCCATGATTGTAAAGTTAAAATTTCTTGAGGAAGTCATTGAGGAAACAGTAGGTACCTTAATTTTTCAGAGTTGCAACTGATTGATTGACTGATTGATTGGTTGGCTGGTTGATTGATTGATTAGTGTCATTGTTATCTTATTAACTTATTTGATTTTGGAATGTTTATGGAATAGTTTATTTGCTAATTATTAATTAATTAAGTTTTCACAGGGCTGGTTGATTCTAATATTTACTTCATGTTGTTTCATATTTAATGATAATATTCAACAAAGTATTTGATTGATAGATTATCTATTTTTGAATGATATATTCTCTATTTTTGCTCAATAGATTATCTGTTTTTGATTGAATGATTATCTATTCTTGATTGCTCTATCATCTATTTTTGTCTGATGGATTAGCTGATGGATTGTGCATGTGTGATTGAATGTGTTACATTTTCTGATTGATTATAGGCAGGTCTTGGGTTTGATCATTCGATTAATTTATTGATTGTATTGATCTGATTTCTGTTGTGCATGTTTAACGCAGTTGCTAAGACGGTTTCTCAATGATCACGGTCATTCCCATGTCAAGCTTGTCGTTCCGGATGCGATGGATTGGTCCATTGTGGACAAACTAATCGACGATCCAGAATTCTTGGATGCTATCGACATCATAGGGTAAGCTCTCTGCTGACCATGGGGATTTGCCGTTGCCTCACTTCCACACATCATGGACTGAACTCCTGGATGTCGACTATGGCTTGGTGCGCCATCGGCCTATGCCTTGTGCAGTAGACACCGATGCTATATATAAGTTTACATTAGTCTTTGCTGTTCAAAAGACTTTCTCGCCATCTTACATCTTCTGAACCACTTAAAGTTTCTGCTTCATCTGCAAACTCAGCTATATTGAGTACACTGAACATATACTGTCAGTGGGGAGATGAGATGGCGAGGGAAAGGACTGGCCACTCGTACTTGTATGCCGAGGCTAAGAAAATGAAGTCACTAACACTTCATACCAATGGCTGCCTCTCAGCGCTAGTTTAAGTGAATGCTCTTCTTTTTCTTCATTCATTCATTCATTCATTCGGGAATTTATATAGTGCCCCTTCAAGGAAACTACTCAGAGGCACATCTTCGATGTTATACAACATAATGTTAAGCAATCTTGCTATGTTGTATGTTGTTCATGTTTTGAACATTTTTGTAACGTAAGTCTTTTGTATTGGTTTAATTGGTTTTGTAGGCAGCATTATCCTGGAGCCTTCAGTCCCGATGCGGCCCGGAAGTTGGGCAAAGCGCTATGGGGATCAGAGGAATACAGCGCTTCAAACGACCTCTCTGGGGGAGGGTGCTGGGCAAGGGTGAGGGCATTGTTTTTGGTCTTCATCTTCCATCTTTTTATTTTTGCAGTAGCTAGCAGTACATGCGATATTGTAGTGGTTAGCGTGTCAGTCGTTTCTGGTTTTCATCTTGCATCTTTTTATTTACATTTATGCAGTAACTAACAATACATTCGATTAGCACATTTCAAAAGATAACTCTAAAAATGCCAAAACGCAGAGAGTACTAAAAACAGTGAACAATAAAGAACCAGTGAAGAAACGAGTAGGCGTATGATTGTGCGATAAAACTAAAACCAGTGGAATTTGTAGCTGCATGTATTTTTTAACTCTCTCCCTGTGTCTGTCGTTCTCAGCTTAAGACCTCTTTCAAATTGCTTATATCCACCATTGACTGCTTGTCTGGATGTTGACTTGATTACGGCTTAGTTTTGATGTGCCATCGGTTGATGCCTTGTGCATTAGACACCAGCACAATAGAAGTTGCTAATTAATAGTGATCATAGTGATATATGTATACAAAATGTTTCCTATTTTCTATCACAGGTCTTGAATGAAAGTCCGGTTAACGCAATACTGACGAGGTAATCTGAATCATATCACTCTTTATTCTTTGAAGATAACAAAAGCTTGCCACCCACAGCAGAAATGCTTCTCGTTTTGTTCTGATTTTGAGGATTAAGCGATTTTGAGGATTAAGCGATTTTGAGGATTAAGTGATTTTGAGGATTAAGTGATTTTGAGGATTAAGCGATTTTGAGGATTAAGTGATTTTGAGGATTAAGTGATTTTGAGGATTAAGTGATTTTGAGGATTAAGTGATTATGAGGATTAAGTGATTTTGAGGATTAAGAGATTTTGAGGATTAAGTGATTTGAGGATTAAGTGATTTTGAGGATTAAGCGATTTTAAGGATTAAGTGATTTTGAAGATTAAGTGATTATGAGGATTAAGTGATTATGAGGATCTAGCGATTATGAGGATTAAGCGATTTTGTGGATTAAGTGATTTTGAGGATTAAGCGATTTTGAGATTAAATGATTTTGAAGATTAAGTGATTTTGAGGATTAAGTGATTTTGAGGATTAGACAATTTTGAGGATCGTGTCTTTCAGCAGTTTTCATTTCGTGAGTTTTACACTGTGGTAAAATTCTTACATTACTGCATGTGATTTGCGGTATGCAGAGCTTGAATGGTTTTGAGCAATATAAATTAAACGTCACTTTGTCAATACCTCTTCGTGAGTTTTTTGGTTCTCTGCCTTCCTAGGCAGGTTCGTACGTCCAATTTCGCCATTCATCACGTTTTCTGGCTCTTTCCTTCAGTTTGCCGTAATCTTCCTCCATCATCCAGTCCAACAACATCATTCTCGGTCTTCCTCGTGTCTTCTTCCCCTCCATTCTTCCCTCATTTATAATTCTTAGAAGGGAGTCTCCCCTCATGATGTGGCCCATCCATTTTCTTTGTCGGCTTCTTATTATCCCTATCATTATCAATACCTAACGTTCAGTAAATCGCAGTAATCAAATGGTTTTTGGATGTTGATTGTGGTTCCGCTTGAAACAATCTTTGATTGATGCCTTTTGTGTTAAGATAAGTGTGCTATAGAAGTGAAATTAGATTAGAAATTGCTTTTGTTTAATATTTCTTTGATTGATGTATTGTAATTAGTAACTTCTATTGCACCGGTGTCTAATGCACAAGGCATCGACCGATGGCACACTGAAACCAAGCCGTACTCAAGTCAACATCCAGAAGACAATAAAGCATTAACGTAATAGTCATAGAAGACAGATTTAATTAGAAATTGCTTTTGTTCCACCTGCCTGTAGTTGGCTTTGTTTGTTTCTAAGTTTCATAGCGTGGAACATGATCGCCAGTTACTACGATGGTTTCCCATACACTGAGGATGGTCTGATGTCAGCCCAGGAGCCGTGGAGTGGCCACTACGTCGTCAGTTCCCCCATCTGGACGTCAGGTTAGTTGTCGAGGACTTCCAACTACTCGTTCTTCGCTATCAACAAACGTTTTCCAATTGTTTTATAATATTTTATTATTTTACAATATTATTATTATTTTTGTTGTGTAATGGGTGTGTAACAGTGGTGAGCATGCTGGACTGTCGACCAGGGGCGTAACTACGGGGGGGGGGGGCAGCTGCCCCCCCAAATGAAAGGGCTGCCACCCCAGCTGCCCCCCAATCCCTGCACGAGTGATAAAGAATGTTATATAATTTCTGACTTATTTTATTTTTTATACAACTTCCTATACGGTATACCATTTCTTATACTCCCTTTCGCGGTTTTATATCACATGTGAAATCTGATATCCACGTTATTGCAATGACATCCTGGGCAGATTATAAAACTATGGCTAAGAAGGGAACATCTGTAGCTCAAATGGTCAGTGAAGCCTACGTGAGACAGGTCGCCGAAAACCGCTTGTACATAAAATGTCTTGGCGAAGTTTTACTCCTGACCGCCATACAGGAAATATAGCACAGCGTGGACATTGTGAAGAAAAAGGAAGCCACAACAGAGGAAACTTTCTTGAGACACTGCATCTATTAGCTCGATATAATCCTGTAATTGCAGCGAAGTTAACGGATCTGCCAGGAAATGCAAAGTACTACAGTCCACAGCTTCAGAATGAAATGATAGAGACACTAGCAGATATGGTCAGACAGAAAATTATCAAGGAGGTTAAAACTAGCGGTGAATTTGCCATAATGGTTGATGAGACTAAGGATATACGCAAATCGGAGCAGATGTCTCTTGTTGTACGTTATTTCTACAAAGGAGAAATAAAGGAGAGCTTTCTGCAGTTTGAAAGTGAACAAAACCTTGACGCTGCTTCACTTTCTGCAAAGATATTGTCATCATTGGATAGGTTTCAGCTGGACTACAAAGAACACCTCGTTGGCCAGGGCTATGACGGAGCAGCTGTGATGAGCGGAAAGAATTCAGACTGTGTATCCACACGTATTACTGAGCAAGCCCGATTCAGCTATTATGTACACTGCTATGCCCATAGGCTAAATTTGGTGCTGGTCGATGTTGTGAAGGCTGTTCGAGAAGCATCACAATTCTTCTCACTTCTCGAAAGACTTTATGTATTCTTCTCTGGTTCATACGTTCATCGAAGATGGATTGACATTCAGACAGAGATGTATCCCAACCAGGCCCCACGAGAGTTACAACGACTCAGTGATACAAGATGGGCCTGTCGTTACTATGACTATGACTCCCGACTACTTTCAGTATTTTGTTCAATTGCTCAATTGCTCAATTATCGTGCGTACGGCTCGCGATGCCGATGCGCGCTTTAATTGCCAACGGTAGGCGTCAGTAGCCACCCCATAATTTTAAGCTGCCACCCCACTGCCCCCCCATGAAAAAATAACTGGCTACGCCACTGCTGTCGACCAAGAGGTTTTGGGTTTGTGGGGCGCGGTGGTGTAGGGGTATGTTCGGTGCCTTGCAGCCGGAGAGTTGCGGGTTCGAATCCACCTGAAAGCCGCCGCGTAGGGACCCTGGGCAAGTCCTTCACTCACAATTGCTCATGCGCTTTGGCGTGAAACTCCGATTCAGTGTCCGCGCTGTAGTCGGGAGCGCCTCTGAGTAGAAATCTTGAAGGGGCGCTATATAAATATCTGAAATGAATGAATGAATGAAAATCTCTGCCAGGGTTTAGAGATTCCTGCTTGACTTGCACTCACTGATGATGACGTGTTCTGTGCCTGAAGGCAGGTCCATTGGCTTTTATGCCACTCGGGGATGAGGCAAAAGGGAAGGAATAAATAAGAAAAATTCTGCTTGTACTTATAGGCCGAGAGTAATCTTCAAAAGAGGTGTATAAGAGGCTGCGCTTTTTATTTGGGCTTCACTATTACAATAGGTCATTTCAACCAAAAAGACAACATTTCCGATAAAAACTCATTTTAACCGAAGGAAATTCGGAATTTATTGCATGGCAGAGACACGATTTAAAGGTGTCTAATACATGAAAGGACTTTATACTAGTTTAGGGTCTTTAACGACCGAGAAGATGAATACCGGAAATTGGTACCAATAATCTGAGAGTCTTTGTCAAAATGTACCATTTAACACTAAATTCCATCTTTTGAACCTTCCTGTTAACATTAGTTTTATATTTTGATTCTATCTTTATTATTCTTTTGAATTATCTGTAATCAGTTGCGGTGTGTCAGCTGTTTTTTGTGTGCCAATAAACGAATATATAATAATAATAATAATAAATCGATTGATGCTTCGTCATTAGATAGCTGTGCTTAATAAATGCATGATAATAATAATTAATAAATGTTTGTTTCTAAGATATCATAGCACAATTTTAGAGAATATTAATAAGAATTATCATAATAACAATAATAATAATAGTATAATAATAATGGTTATGGAAATGGTTGTTTCAGCACACCACACGCAGTTCTACCATCCCGGGTGGAATTACCTCTTGCCATACCATGGCCTTGGCAATCTGACTGGTAATGGTACATACATTGCTCTGACCAGTCCAGACCGCCAGCATCTGACCATCGTCATCGAAACTATGGTAAGATTATGGAATAGATAGATGATATAATTATATAGGTAGATGGCATGAATGGGTAGATGATATTTTGACAGATGTTATTTTCAGTTAGCATATGTTATTTGGAATAGGCAGAAGTTATTAGGAATAGGTTGATGTTATTTTGAATAGCCAGATATGATTTAGATTGGAACATAATTTTGCATTTATTTAACGACGCCACCCTATTGACGATGATTTGTAAATAAACTAACGAGATTCTAGGAGGATAGGATCCACAGTTTAACGGCAGCTTATGACAACATAGGCCGTTGCCGCCGACAAAGATTAGTTTTGGCATATTGCAGCTCTTTAGATTTCTATTCTGATTTTACTCTTATAGGGCGAATATCACTCTTAATAAGAGGTGTGTAATTATTTCCAACAGTTCTCTCCGTTCTTATGACAAAATACAGCTCTAGGCAATAATTATTAAAGTAGTTACGCTGTTTAACGACATCTTATGACTTGCGGGGAAATTGACGTATGTATATATATATATATATTCCATGTGGAAGCTTCAACCTTAATATATATATATATATATATATATATATATATATATATATATATATATATATATATATATATATATATATATATATATATATCACTGCTATTATAAGCAAGAACACCAATGCCGCGAATGCTTTTTAAAAGAGCGCCCTAATTTGGACACCCCTAATACGATGATAGCCAATGCTATTTAAGAGTAGGACAACACTCTACGAGATTATTGAACGAGACGGTCCTTTTATTACGCCATTGGAACGGTTAGAACGGTTAACGACGCCAGTGATTGTACTCTGTCAGTGCCAGTCCCAAGCCTGGATAAAGGAGGAGGGCAACGCTAATGGTCTTTGTTACCACACAGTGGTCGTAAAACAGTAAACAAGCAGGTTAGAACTGTTGCAGAATAACTTCTGTCCATGTCAACGGCCTTCGTTGCCATAATGTAATGTAACAAGGCATTTATATAGCGCCACTTTGGGAGTCTCACAGAAGCGCTCCAGATGTCGTTAAACTCTCCAGCCACCCATTGATCACTCACCGTACGTAACGAACTTTAAGGTCTACGCCTCTACGGTGACAAAATAAAAAAAGATTATACTGATGAGAAATAATTAACATCGTTAATTATTAATTGTTAGATTAAAACTATTTAAAAAATAATTAATAAAATTAATAATTCAAAAATTACTGTGCCATAGGTACGATCAGAACCGTTCAGCATAGTTTGTTGCCAAGAGATTTCGTTAACAGTTGAAGAAATCCGATATTTCAGATAATGATAATTATCAATTTTATTTCTGATAACGGTGACACTGTAGAAATATCCTTGTCCTTAAACACCTGGAAATTGGTAATTGAGAAGCTATAAATACGTCGTTTTCGCTTCGTTGGTAAGTGCATCCGTCATCCTCCTGTTGTTATTATTATTATTATTATTATTATTATTATTATTATTATTATTATTATAAGACTAATTTATTTCTTCATAAAACCAACAAACTTATTACAGACTGATTAAAAATGGCTGTTTCAATAATTTTATAAGCCGTCATTCAGTCCTGGGCTACTGTTGTTGCAGTCCGCGGTGGCTAAAACAGACAGAGAGTTTCCAATCTGTAGGGCGACCGATAGGCGTTGCAACAGATGACTGGTCTCACGCTGGTCGCCTGTCGCTGCAAAGATCCTGCCTCCTAGTTCTTGAACAAACGTCAGTGAATCTGCATGCCAACTTCCTGAAGTTTCGACTGCAACAGGGACGAAATGATGGGACTGTGAGATAGCGGCATATTTGGATTCCTTATTGCGAGCTGCTTTTTCCGCTGCCGCACCTGCGTTTAGCGATGTTAAATGCTCGTAAGATGCAGCGAAAGTGTCTGGCACAGTAACATCCCACGCCAAGCAACGACCTCTGTGCCAAGTGACTCCCGTCAGGCCATTTGCCGTCAGATCTGGAGAGGCCATTGGGCACTTTGATGGCTGGTATTTTGGCTATTATTATTATTTTGTAGTGGTAGTAGTGGCAGTAGTAGTAGTAGTAGTAGTGGTTAGTAGTAGTAGTAGTAGTAGCAGCAGCAGCAGCAGCAGCAGCAGTAGTAGTAGCATCAGCATCAGCAGTAATATCATCATGCCCTATGAACGGTGAGAGCTGTTCAAAACAATTTTCCTATTGATGTCAACGGTTTTGATGCCGTGAGATGTTAAACTTTCAGTAACCGATCCAACAAGTTTTTAACTAAAAACCTTTTTCTACAACATTACCAATAACTTTTTAAAATAGTCAAACAGCACAGCCACAGATGACGTTGAGCTCTGCATAATATTGTAGTCTTTAAGGTCTCCTTAAACACCTTGAAATCGCTGTTTACCGGGGCTATATATAGCTCAATTTCGTTTGTTATTGAAATCAGCTGTAATATGCCAAAAACCAATCTTTGTCGGCGGAAACGGCCTATGTTGTCATAAGCTGCCGTTAAACTGTGGATCCATCCATTATTGATATGGTGGGTGGATCTCCAGGTCTGGTCTGTAGACTAATAATGAAACTATAAAACACGAAATAATCGTAGAATATTTAAATCAATCTGTTTGTGTCTTTCATGTTTATTTTTTTTTTAAATTCTGAGATCATTATAGAAGGGTAAGGTGGACGTTGCTACCATTCACTGCTGCGAATAATGTTAGGCTAAATTTCGACACCTTTACATCAATTCTTACAAAAACTAGATACATGTGCTACAAGTAAAACTCCACCACTGATTGTACTCTGTCAGTGCCAGTCCCAAGCCTGCATAAAGGAGGAGGGCGACGCTAATGATCTTTGTTATCACACAGTGTCGTTAAACTGAAACTACCTACCTGTAATTCGTGTTCTTGTGAATTGTGTTTAATCGTCATAACATGTACATGTACAGCGCAGTGCGTTTGTCAGAAGCTTCATTAAAGAATAATAATAATTATTATTATTATTTTTTTTTTTAATATTATTATTTTTTTTTTTTTCGCCCGAGGTAGATATGATCCCTCAGGCTCTAAGAAATTATTATTATTAATTATTATTAAATTATTATTAAATTATTATTAAATTATTATTATTATTATTATTATATTATCAATAGGTTCCAATTAGACACCTTTTATAGATTTTTCAAAATGCTACTTATGCATTTTTGCGCTTAACTATTGAGTGTTGCCTTGAATCAACCCCCATAATGACGGAGCGTCGGTTAATAGAAACTAATCCAACGTAAAAGTCACTTATAATAATATTTTCGTTTATTCAACATTCCGGTTGACAAACCGCAACCGGTTACACTGTACAGTTATGCGATTGAAACAATTCACAAGAACACAAATGACAGAAGACATAAATCTTAACTACTAACAGAACAGACAGCCTGCAATACACGGCGCTAATAGCAGCCTACAGAACATGTCCGCCCTACGGGACTCGAACTCGGTACCTCTCGCTCTCCATGCCAGTGTGTTATCCAATGCGCTATCAGAGATTTAAATCTCGGTCCGTACACGATGACCTTAACCGCCGTGGCTCCCATTCAAACACTCAGCGGTGGTGAAGGATCTCACCCGATCAATTCATTGAATAAAATACAGCCCGTAAAAACAAAGTTTTTACTATATCCATCTAGTATCCTATAATGCGTCTTATGAAGCAGTTACCTCTACAAATATATAGTCCGCGTATTTTACAACATAGCGTCCGTTTAATCAAGCACCGCACCCGTTTCTGTTGCAGCCAATGGCAACGCTGGCCAATCACAACGCTGCGTGTCGGAAAATAGGATTCCCCGATTCGAAAAGTTGAGTCCCCGATTCTATAAGCTAGCCTTTTTGGGGAGCTGAAATTTTGATAGAATGAAGTGTGTGCGAGGGCGAGTCTGTCTGCCAAGTTTCACGACGATTGAATGATTGTAAGTGATCGAACTAGTCGTCGCAAGATTTGACTTTTTAGCCTGTGGCTCAAGCAAGCAAGATTGCAAGCAAGCAAGCAAGCAAGCAATCAATCAAGATTCCCGCAAGTTAAAGTAGATGGATAATAAAATACAGCCCGTAAAAACAAAGTTTTTTACTATATCCATCTAGTATCCTATAATGCGTCTTACGAAGCAGTTACCTCTACAAATATATAGTCCGCGTTCAATTTACGTCATAGCGTGCGTTTAATCAGGCAGCGCGCCCGTTTTTGTTGCGGCCAATGACAACGCTGCGTATCGGAAAAGGGGATTCCCCGATTCGAAAATTTGAGTCCCTGATTCTATAAGCTTGCCTTTTTTGGGGAGCTGAAATTTTTATAGAATGAAGTGTCTGCGAGGGCGAGTCTATCTGCCAAGTTTCAGGACGATTGAATGATTGTAAGTGATCGAATTAGTCGTCGCAAGATTTGACTTTTTAGCCTGTGGCTCAAGCAAGCAAAGCAAGATTTCCGTAAGTTAAACTAGATGGATAAAAATGAGCAGGGTCGAGGGCATAATACTGTCCCTGTAGAAAAACTTACATTTACATTGAAACGAGACTCGCGGTGCCTGAACTTGCTTCAGGCACAAAACAGTGCTGTTGTGTTACAAAGCAGATTTCCGCGCATGGCCAGAAAGTGGTGACCAGTGGCTGTCACAACCAGTTTTATCAGTGGTGGCCAAACACCACCATCGCAAGCAAAGATTGGCCTATGTCATAGGCAAGGATAGGCCTACATCGTAAGCAAAGATTGGCCTATGTCATAGGCAAGGATAGGCCTACATCTTATAGGCTGCCTCTCTATCTTGCGGACTGATCGTCTGGACCTGATTACAGCTTGATTTTGTTGTGCCATCAGTTGATGCCTTGGGTACTAGACACCGGCGCAATGGGGGACTGTGTGAGCAGTTCCTTTAAGCGGCGATAGGCGTCGCCAGTATGTGATGTGGTCAAACTTTAGACAACTTTAGCGTAAATAAACCATAGACATCATATATTAAATGTAAGATGTCTATGAAATAAACCTACCGCACAACAGAGCACACATTTTACCTAGAGTAGCCAAACTATATCCCATCCTGGCGCCACCTATAGCAGCCATTTTCACAGAGTCCCCCATTATAGACGTTACAAATTGCGGTGTTGTTTTTTGTTCCTGTAGGATCCGCGTGATTGAAAACGTGATTAGTGTTCAAAACTTATAGCTTCCGAAGGGTGTATATAAGGCGACCGTTGAGCATCATAGTACCCCTAACTCCGCCACTGTTCGTATTAATTAATATTCATTCGTTAGCATAATATTCATTAATGGCGGGTGGTGCAGGGGGTATGTTCGGTGCCTTGCAGCCGGAGGGTTGCGGGTTCGAATACACCTCAAGCCGCCGCGTAGGTACCCTAACGTATACTATGTAATAACTAAGACCTTTAGCGTCGCCCTCCTTCTTTATCCAGGCTTGGGACTGGCACTGTCAGAGTACGAGTAGTGGTTGAGTTCGAACCACGTTTCTGCTTTTATTTATAGTGTGAATATCACCCTTAAAAGAAGTGTCTAATTATTACTTTCAAACAGTTCTCACCGTTCATATGTCACAATACGGCCAATAGCCGAGACTCGTAATAACGGGACTTTTATTAATCCAATATTTAACGACATCCTATAGCTACAAGACTGTTGACGTCTTTAAGTTTTTGGTGTATTTTGATCAGTTCATTTTATTGTAATGTTCTCATAAGTTTTCTTTCTCTTTTCTCGTCTTTGATTCCGTTTCTGATAGGATGTTGACGTATGTAAAGTTTCTGACGGATTAAGTTCATTTTCGTATACTGTCTGTCATCAGTTTGCTTTCTCTCTTCTGGGCTTGGATTCCATTTCTGACAGGATGCTGTGATTTGACAGGTGATTGTTGTCGATCTCTTATTTCATATAAGTCATTATATACTGTTTTCTCGTCAATCTTATTAACAATATTTTATAGAATATCACATTGATCTATCTAAATTACCATCAGACTATCAATATTACATTTACAGGAGATGTTCAATAGTCATTATCCATCAGTCATAGTACATACAGATTCAATTATCAATTTCAGCATGACAATCAAAGTATCAATATTATTCAATGTTGGTTTCATGTATTACAAAATTAGCTCTAAAATGAATCGTATTCATCAACAAACACAAACCAATTTTAAGCAATAACTAAGGACCAAGAATATTAGAAATATTATTAAGCATCAGTTTTATCCAATACGAAAAGAAGAAAAAAAATCACATTATAAATCCATACATTTAACATTATGAACAAACCAATTAACATGTTATAAACAAGGAACATTATTATAAAAAGAAGTTATGATATTTTTTACTCAAGTAACCGTTATGCAACTGTATTTAACCATTATTTATTGCCGTTTAATAACGGGACCTCGCTTCTGCTTGTACTTATAGGGCGAATATCACACGTAAAAGGGGTGTCTAATTATTTCGAACCGTTCTCACCGTTCTTATGACAAAATACAGCTCTTAGGTCAATTAAAGTAGTTACGCTGTTTAACGACATTTTCTCACTCAGCGTAATGAAATTAAGTTCTATGGTGATCAAATAAAAAAATTATACTGATGAGAAATAATTATCAATATTAATTATAAATTATTAAATAAAAAATATTTTTGTAAAAATAATTAATAAGATTAATAATAACAAAATTACTATGGCATTTGTACGTTGAGAACCGTTCGGAATAGTTTGTGCTATGAGATTTCGTTAACAGTTGAACAAATCCAATATTTCAGATAGTAATAACTATAAATGTTATTTCAAACAACGGTGAAACTGTAAAGAAGTCCTTGTCCTTAAACACCTGGAAATTGGTAATTGAGAAGCTATAAATATCTTGTTTTCGCTTCGTTGCTAAGTGCTGTCGCTACGACATGGAACTTTGGAATCATCTTTAACTGCGTAGAAAACCTGTTCAAACGACTTTTATTCCATTTACGTTAAAGGTATTGGGAGCCGCAAGATGGCGTTCATTAGAGGAATTACGAAGAATTATTCTGTTATAGTAAACACCTGTAACACTTCAGTGACGAGCTGCATCCTTTTTTCCAGTCGCTTTTAGCGTCGACGTATATTGGGTGGTCACAGCATAAGAGATTCAAACTGAAGCCTAGCCGTTTGTCAAGCATGACGTCGCCGCATCATCGACGTATATTGGATGCGTTGTTTATATGAGGTCGTTGATTGGATGGACACAGAACCTATTATGTTAATGAGGTCTGTCTGACGTCATGTTTGGCAGACAGTTCAGTAGGCGGAAGCTTCACTTTACAGTACAACTTTAGCTGTGCTATGCTTTTAGTAGGCCTACACTGTCGTCGTGAAAGTGTTAATTAAAAGCACTCGGTTGTAATAGACACCTTTAAAAAGAAATTCCACTTTTCCGTTGAGCTCATTCGAGAATATTTAACGTAGACATGTAGTGAAAAGTGGAAGATTGTCTTGAAATCCACGCCATGCTATAATTTACCTTTTCCCGCGTGAGCTACCACAATAGTTAATTTTGTCTATTATTGGCCTTGTTCAAATGAGTCACTATCAGACAAGTACTACTGGGAGAAGTAGGACTGTGGTAGATGTGTCACTTGTATGACACGTTACCTCTGAGTGCTGTTAATTTGCTATTAACTGCTAAACATGTTAATATTATTCTGCCCTAAAATTCCAAAACACAGTAATGCCCTTACAAATACGAACAGTCATTGTTACTGTAGTTTTGGCTTCTTAGGCCAGTATTAATCCTTCATTGTTTCTGCCTGGATTAAGATTTAATATAGGCCGTTCTATAGGATTCGGGGGGAGGGGCCGTCAAGCGTACGTACGGGTGTGTGTGTATTTTTGTTATTTCTGCGTACTTACTAAATGGATGGTGGATTATCATTGAGACGATTGCTACAGGTTTGCATTGCAGGTTTGCGCTCTAGCAGAAAGGTCGTTTAGTCCTTCGAAAAAAGTACGATATGAAAATATATATGTTTAATAAATACCACATTATACATTTCTGCGTCTCCGCCACTGCCCGTACTCTGGTTGTGCCAGTCCAAACCGTTAAGGAAGGAGGAGGGCGTCGCTAATCATCTTTTTATGACCCAACGTCGTTAAACAGAAGCTTTGTACATTATTCCCGGATAATTCGCCAATGTCCGTATACTCTGGAATTGCCAGTCTTTGAAATGTTTTTCTTCCGACGTCAACGGCCATTGTAAAATTGTTTAGCTCTGCTTAGACACCTTTAAAACGTTCTTTTGCAACGTTATAAATTCCTAATTTCCCGTTTATTTAACTTTTGGCTTAGGCATGATGGAATATCGTAAACAACATTGATGTCAAAAGACGACGTCAAGCTTTGGAATACTAAAAATAGAAATTGCTATTTAAATAGCTACTTTTGACATTTTGGTTGATGTGTTCTGAGACCAACGTCAACGGCCTTTGTTGCCATAAGATGTTGCTTAACCGTTGGATCCATCCATCCATCCATCCATCCATCCATCCATCCCATCCATCCATCAATCCATCCCATCCATCCATCCATTCATCCATCCATCGTCGATGGCACAACTTCCAGCCTTAAAAGTTGTTAATTAAATGACTTTTATAAGTTAAGGTCAACATCAGCTGCGGTGTCAGCCACTAGATGTCACTGAACTCTTGTGAATAGTAAAATTATTTTGCTGTGCTTAGACACCCTTTAAAAGTATGATAGCAAAGCTATAAATAACTCATTTTTCGTTTAAAGACTATTCGATTGTCTGTAGTATTAATAGTAGGCATGTAGTGGTTACTGTAATTGTAATCGAACATTTATATAGCGCCGCTCAGAAATCAGCAGCGCTATTGACCTGCTTCAGTGCCTGCGTCAGGGAATAGGAAAGTCTTAAGACGTCTACGGAACTGGGAAGGAGAGAGAGCTAGTAACTCAAAACGAAGAGACTGGGGAAGAGTTCCAAGCTGATGGGCCAACACGGGCAAAGCACCTAGAGTGGGCCGTAGCAGAGCGCATGCGAGGGACAACCATAAGGCCACGGGTCGAAGATCGCAAAGAGGCCCTCGCAGGTAAGGAGGAGACAAAAGCAAAAAGACCTCAGGTAGGATGGGGCCACCCCAACAAGGCAGTTACGCATGAGGGAAAGGATTTTGAAGTTTACCCGCTGCTGGATAGGGAGCCAGTGTAGTAGTATCGTTATTGTATTCTATTGTATCTAAAGATTTATATAGCACCTCTCTCAGAATAACTATTCAGAAGCGCTCTCAGCACGAAAACCACGGGGAAAAGAAACGTCTTTAAAGAACGAGAGACCAAAGAGGAAAAACTAGTCATTAGTTTAGCCCTTAATGAGGGGGGAAGGTCATTCCAAGTAGAGGGACCAACCACTACAAATGCCCGGCGTTGAGCCAAGTCAGTCCTAGTCCTAGGAACAAAAAGATCTAGCCAATCAGCAGAGCGCAAGGAACGAGATGCCCTATGAACGTTGAGAACTGTTGAAAACAATTTTTACTATTGACGTCACCGGTTTTAATGCCGTCAGATGTCGTTAAACTTTTAGTAAACAATCCAACAACTTTTTTACTAAAAACGTTTTGTACAACATTATTAATAACTCATTTAATACAGTCAAACCACAGATGACGTTGAGCTCTGCATAATAATAGAGTCGTTAAGCTCTCCTTAAACACCTTTAAAGCGTTGTTTTGCCAAGCTATATAATGCTCAATTTCACTTTTCGTTCAGTGGGCTGGCTCTTCTTGTCCTGTGTTGTAGAATTATAATAATAATAATAATAATAATCTTTTCTTTAATAAGCGCCTGACAAAAAAAAACGCACTGCGCTGTACATTTACATGTTATGCAATTGAAATCTTAACTACTAACAGAACAGACAGCCATGTAATACAACGGCGCTAATAGCAGCCTACAAAGGATATCCGCCCAACGGGGGCTCGAACTCGGTACCTCTCGGTCTCTGTGCCAGATGTTATCCAATGCGCCACGGGCATTAAATAATGAGATGCGAAATAATCGTAAGATACATAAATCAATATTTTCCCGCTTTGTGTCCGTCATTTTTAACTTTATTAAATTTTGAGATCGTTATAGGAAGGTAAAGTGTACGTTGCTACCATTTACTGCAACGAATAATGTTAGGCTAAATTTCGACACCTTTAAAGTAGTTTGTACAGAAATTACATATATTGCACAGTTGCACTACGCATTTGCGTTCAAGTAGACCTAAAACTCCGCCACTGCTTGTACTCTGACAGTGCCATTCCCAAGCCTGGATAAAGGAGGATGGCGACGTACGCTAATGATCTTTGTTATCACACAGTGTCGTTAAACTGAAACTACTACTGCATTCATGTAATGAAACGCTTTGCGCTAAAGTAGTGTCGAAGTCAACTGTCTTGACAACCACCAGATGTCGCTAAACAATGGAAACTACTACAGGGCCTTCTAATCTTTCCTTCTCCCGTCTCCCTTCCGTTCCCCCATATTCGAATTTGTATGAATGCATGTATGTATTTACTAGTGATGTCACTGTGTGTGTATGGCCATTTATAATGCTCTGTCCGAATTTAGAATGCTTTGTCCACCATTTCGAGGTCACTCGCAGATAACAAAGTGCATGAATTACACCAAATATCTGATCCATCCTACGAACTCACCAAAACCTCACCTCTTCCTATATCTCCAAAGGTCTTTCACTCAAAACTAAAAACGCTGCTCTTTCGCAACTCCTATCCCTATTCCACCTCTTCTCCTTACCTCCCTCGGCGCTTCAATTCTAGACACCATCCACCTTAGTCGTCTGACTGTCTGCCTGCCTGACCCCTTCGGATCTTATCCTAAAGCCGATTTTTACACTACCTGTCTATCGCTTTTGTTTTGACTAAGCGCATGTAATTACGAAATTAGCTGGATCCCGCACCTTCGCTTTTTTGGACTGCTAATATGTTGACGACACTGATACCACGATAGAACCAAGTTAGCTACATTGGTTAGAGAGTACGTCCCATGCGTATCAACGAGTGAGGCCGCCATGCTCGCATGCTGCTGATGGCTTATTTGAAAGGGAATCTCAGGCTAGCGCGGTCCGTACAGAACCTAAATGGATTAACGCCCAATTAAACGGGTAGCGGTTGTGAAGGATCTCACCCCTACGAATAATATTAGGTTACAGTTATACACCTTTTATAATGGTATCCACAGGCTACATATGCTGAATTTTCTTTACTAACACTGCCGACTCACACCTTTATTCTGCGGTCCTAGGAAACCCGGGGCTTGTACAATTATGCAATACAATTCACAAGAACACAAATGACAGAAGACATAACTCTCCCCTACTAAAAGCCGCTCCCCTACACCCTGCGCCCGAGATTACATGACCGTTTTATTCCACAAGCTGACAATCTTTCACGCAGATCGTTTATAATAAGAATGTTATACTCTGTATAAATGTATGTACACCAAAGTGCGTATATGCAATTAGTTGAATAAAGAATATACTTACTTACTTACTTACTTATTTTGTGTGCTGAGGCTACCGTCTCGCATACGGTTGATGGCTTATTTGAGGGGTTTGAATCTCGGGCTAGCACGGTCCGTACGCGGGGGACCAGAGTAAATGGATTAACGCCCAATTAAACGGGCAGCGGTTGTGAATGATCTCACCCGATCAATTGGGAACTAAGCACGTTAATGGTACTGTAAATAGATGTCGCTAAACAGTGAACATTACGAATAATATTAGGTTACACTTCGACACCTTTTATAATCTTATCCACAAACTACATATGCAGAATTTTCTCTAGTATTTACGACTCCCTTGGGCGGTATATGGTATTCGTATACGGCGTCAGTTGAAATCACAAGATGTCGCTAAACATTGAACATTATGAATTATATTATGTTACACTCAGACACCTTTTATAGGTTTATCAAGACGCTACATATGCATCCTTTTCTTTAAATATTTAGTTTTATTTTGGTTAATGCTGTAGTTACACAGCGTCGGTTGAAACCACAAGATGTCGCTAAACAGTGAACATAATGAAATAGGTTCCATTTAGACACCTTTTATAACCTTTTCCAATTGCTACATATGCATCGTTTGGTTTAAATATTTAGTGCTCCGTTGAATATGATTATTGCTATGATACAGCGTCGATTAACTTACACTAAACCAACTTGACAAACCAATGGTGACTTATTTCAAAGACTTAAATCTCGATCCGTACACGAAAACCTTAAATGGCGTGGCGTCCATTCAAACGGGCAGCGGTGGTGAAGGATCTCACCCGATCAATTCACTGAAAATTTACCTGTATCGAGGCCATATAGGCCTACGGTCGCTACTTACGTTTGCAGTTAAACAAGACTCACTGTGCCTGACCTTGCAGCCAACCAAAACAATGCGGTCATGTATAGCAAAGGAAATTTAGCACATGGAGAGAAAGTGGCTGTCACTACCAGTTTAAAAAGTGGTGGAGACCAAACACCACCGTTGCAACACGAAGATAGGCTGTAGGCAAAGATAGGCCTACATCTTATGCAAAGATGGGTCTATATCATAGGCAAAGATAGGCCTGCATAATCTCCCCCACGTTCTTTTCTCACCTTAAAACTGTTCTTTTTGGCCGTGCTGGAGTCGGGAGCGCCTCTGAGTAGTTTCCTTGAAGGGGCGCTATACAAATGTTCGATATGAATGAATGAATGGATAATAGGCAAAGATGGGTCTACTTCATATGCAAAGATGGGTCTATATCATAGGCAAAGATAGGCCTACATAATAGGCAAAGATAGGCCTACATCATATGCAAAGATATCTACATCATAGGCAAAGATAGGCCTACATAATAGGCAAAGAGAGGCCTACATAATAGGCAAAGATAGGCCTACATCATAGGCAAAGATAGGCCTACATAATAGGCAAAGATAGGCCTACATAATAGGCAAAGAGAGGCCTACATAATAGGCAAAGATAGGCCTACATCATAGGCAAAGATAGGCCTACATAATAGGCAAAGATAGGCCTACATAATAGGCAAAGAGAGGCCTACATAATAGGCAAAGATAGGCCTACAAATAGGCAAAGATAGGCCTACATAATAGGCAAAGATAGGCCTACATAATAGGCAAAGATAGGCCTACATAATAGGCAAAGATAGGCCTACATCATAGGCAAAGATAGGCCTACATAATAGGCAAAGATAGGCTACATAATACATCATAGGCAAAGATAGGCCTACATAATAGGCAAAGAAGGCCTACATAATAGGCCTACATAATAGGCAAAGATAGGCCTACATCATAGGCAAAGATAGGCCTACATAATAGGCAAAGATAGGCCTACATAATAGGCAAAGATATACATAGGCAAAGATAGGCCTACATCAGGCATAGACAAAGATAGGCCTATAGGCAAAGATAGGCCTATATCATATAGGCTGCTTCTCTATCTTACGGACTGATCGTCTGGACCTGATTACAGCTTGGTTTTGGTGTGCCATCGGTTGATGCCTTGTGCATTAAACACCGGCGCAATAGAAGTTATAATTGCGACGTTTGTTGTTTCTGTTTCCCAAAGGATCCGCGTGATTCTTCGTGTGCTTATCCGATGCCGAGATTCTCAGTTGCAGACAAACAGATGATTTCATTGAAACTCGGCGGATCATTCGTAAGTGAACAGGGATAAAGCAGAAAAAACTGTGGCTTCTGTGATCAGAAGCTGCTTTTTGTATCTAATTCAATCTAATCTAATCCTATGATTTCTGTGACGCCGTTCATTAATATTCATTAATACTCATTAATATTCATTCGTTAGCATAATAGTCGTTAATATTCATTCATTAGCATAATATTCATTACTAGTCATCATTAGCATAATATTCATTAATATTCATTCATTAGCATAATATTCATTAATATTCATTCATTAGCATAATATTCATTAATATTCATTCATTAGCATAATATTCATTAATATTCATTCATTAGCATAATATTCATTAATGTCGTCCCATGATGATGCATAATATTCATTAATATTCATTCGTTAGCATGATATTCATTAATATTCATTCATAAGCATAATATTTATTAATATTCATTCCTTAACTTAATATTCATCAATATTCATTTGTTAGCATAATATTCATGATAACGTTGGGTTGGGTCAAGAGCGCTACTGATGAGTTTTCCATTGAAGTTGTGCTTTGCAAGTTCTCATTTATGTTATGTTATAAGTCAACATTGAAACGTGGCTTAATAACAGATCTGGGTCCATGGTATCCAATTTGTTCGAGCGCTCACCTTGTAACGCGGAGAGTATGGGTTCGATCCTCCTCCCCTGAGACGGTTACTTACTGTGTAAGAATCTTGAGCAAGTCGTTCACTCACAATTGCTCAGCGACATAGATTGTATTGTATTGGGACATATATAAAGCGCCTCTAGCAGTAATGACTATTCAGAGGCGCTTCCAGCGTGAGCACTCAGAGGAAACAGAAAAGTTGTCAAACAACGGACCGAAGATTGATAGTTGGTCATTAGATGATGGTGTTAGCCTCATAAATGTAAAATGATGATGATGATGATGATGATGATGATGATGATGATGATGATGATGATGATGATGATGATGATGATGATGATAAACGTTCATTACACAGGCGACACGTCGTTTCAAACTGAAATCTATTATAATTGTTCCGCTAGACTTAGACACCTCTAAATAGCGTGTACACGTCGCTATAAATACATCTTTTTCGCTAAATCAGAATTGTCTCTCATATGGCTGTCTCCACGAAAGGCAAACTAAAGGTAAACGGCTTTTGCTGCCGTAAGATGTCGCTAAAAATTGGATACTAATGACAACTCAGTAAAATCTCCAAGGAAATAATTATATTGCTTAGGTCATAAGACTTAGGTGGATTTATTATGCTTATGCTTAGACACCTTTAAATAGTGCTTACTAGACACTATAAATTGCTCTATTTCGTTAACTCTATTGCTTAGTTCCAAATATAAAGCATCGAAATGCCCTTCTAGTTTACCTTTAGCTTACCGTACAGCTCAGATAAACTCTCAACTCACCTAATACAATTATATTTCATTGGCTCTATAGAAGTTATTGGATTATTTAAAGTGAAATCAACAGTGCTAAAGGCACAAGATGCCGTTAAACACATGATGCTTTAAATAATCACCGTGTTTGCAACCTTAGGCATTGGCAACATAAACCTATCTTCTTCAGCTCCCTATTGGTCATCCAACCTATTGCTTATTATTTGGCAGATGTCACAAATTCTAATATAGTGATAATGATGATGATGATGATGACGACGACGATGATGATGATGATGATAATTATGTATAGATGATACATCTTAGATAATCGTGTTAAGTCTTTGTGTGAAAGTTCCTGTCATATATTTTAATTTGTCCTTTTCAGAGAAAGATTCAGCAGTTTAACATCTGGTACTCTCATCTAGATTTCGCGGGAGGCAACGAAACAGTCTTGTTTCAGAAACTTCAACCTATTACGGTAAAATAGCTGCAATAACAACACTGTTGAAGTCTGTCTCTAGATTAGTTTTGATGTGATTTGAAGGTAATTCATGAACATTTCCAGATTTGATTAGATTAGCTTACAGAGATTGATAACTAATCGAATAGATTCTAATCGATTAGCTAATTGATTAGACAAACAGCCAATTCTAACTCTAATCGATTAGGTACAGGATTTTGCTAATCTCAATTCTTATTGGTTAGCAGATTTCAGTGGCTAATTCTAATTCTAATCAATTAGCAATTTAACTAATCATGGCCATCTGTAATTCTTGAACGTTTCCAGATTTGATTTGATTAACTGAGATTGACCTCAGCGGCCTTTGAAGCCATGAGATATTGTTCAAGTCGTTTACACAAACTTGTGACAATCAATTGTTGTTCCTATTGTTCCCGAGTTACTTTGTGTTAACTTTTTGTGTCACCTGTGCCGAACAGGTGGTTGATGGAATGGTGGAGATTCCTTTGAAGAGGAACGATATCTACACACTGACCACACTGACCACTGGTCTTAAGGGTGACCATGGAAAGCCTCCGGTCAGCCAGGCATTCCCTAACGTCTATTCGGACGACTTCGAAAGTACAATGTTCATTTTCCATTGCCACAGGACGTGGTTTCTGATCCAATCATGAGTTATAGACCACTATGGCTCTAACTAGATCTTTTGCCACTGTTGGGCTCTCCCTATGGAATGCCCTTCCTTTAGGACCACTATGGCCCTAACTAGATCTTTTGCCACTGTTGGGCCCTCCTATGGAATGCCCTTCCTTTAGGACCACTATGGCCCTAACTAGATCTTTTGCCACTGTTGGGCCCTCCTATGGAATGCCCTTCCTTTAGGACCACTATGGCCCTAACTAGATCTTTTGCCACTGTTGGGCCCTCCTATGGAATGCCCTTCCTTTAGGACCACTATGGCCCTAACTAGATCTTTTGCCACTGTTGGGCCCTCCCTATGGAATGCCCTTCCTTTAGGACCACTATGGCCCTAACTGGATCGTTTGCCACTATTGGGCCCTCCCTTTGGAATGCCCTTCCTTCCTCTCTACATGTTACCATTTTTTCTGGGTCTCTTCCTACAGCCTTCTCCCTCCTCAAAACCTTCTTCTTCTCTAGGGGTTCTCGCACTGGGAGCGCTACTGAGTGGCCACTGCTGTGAGCGGCGCTATATAAATTAACAAATACAATACAATCTAATCTAATTTAATGACTGCTAGAGCGCTGGTATCATAGCAAACAGGACATCATTTCAATGGTTACTTTGAGTTGGCCCACTAATTGCATTTGTTAAGAGCTACTACTGTTTAACGACTAAGCATCAAATCGACTACCACTTTCTCTTCGTAGCTCAACTTCACTAACTTCCTTCCTTCAAAAAGCGGCTCAAAACCAGTGTTATTTCAGTTATGGTTTTTCAGTTACAGTTACAGTTAAAGTTATCTAATTTAGGATTTTTCAGTTAAAGTTATAGTTACAGTTAACTGAAATCAGATTTTCAGTTAAAAGTTATTTTTTTTATTTTTCAGTTACAGTTTAAGTTATTTCTCTTTATTTTTCAGTTATAGCATCAGTTATTTTTTTCACAAGTCATGACTAATGACACACTGACTACAAGTATTCTGAACAGTTACCAGAAATATTTACACAGCAAATCAACGTATTGTCGGTTTACTTTAAAGAAAACACGACGTTCCAGATTAACACTTGCTCTGTTCCGACAATTAGTGTGCCACACTCGTTGTTTTCAGCATCCTTTAAAGCAACAGTGCGAACACAACATCGACTTTTTGTCGTCTGCGGCTTCATAAACAAAATGTTACCACACGCCACTTTCTACTTTTCGACCACTACTTGGCTTAAACATTATTCTCGTAGTTGTGGATTGTTTTACAAATTTACGGTTTAGCGCCAACGACAACATAACGAAAGGAAAAGGAACCGGAAGTGAAACGAATATAGAAAACTGAAAAGTAACCAGTAGTGACTAGCATAGAATACTGAAAAGGAACCAGAAGTGAAACTAGCATAGAAAACTGAAAAGAAACTAGAAGTGAAATTAGCATAGAAAACTGACCGTAGACTAGAGTAGGATTACCATTCAAAAAGTAAGTAAGAAAAACACTCATGTTTTATTTTTCAGTTAACTTTTGTTATTTTTCAGTTATACAGTTTTCATTTTTCAGTTACTATTACAGTTTAAGTTATTCAGTATTTTTCAGTTTCAGTTACAGTTAACTGACCAACATTTTTCAGTTATTTTGCTATTTCAGTTACAGTTACAGTTAATAGAAATAACACTGCTCAAAACTCACTATTTCTCCTTGGCTTTCAAGGATTTAGAAATCTAAGTGCATCTTCACCTGGCGGCTGACTATCCGCGCCTCAGATTCACATTTCGTGTGACCTTGCGCGCGTTACAAATTTATTTAATAATAATAATAATAATCAATCGATGGCGCTGGGCAATTGCGAGTGAATGACTTGCTCAAGGTTTCAATCAATCAAATCAAAATTTATATAGCACCCCTTCAAGATCCCTACAATGTCTTGTGATTATATAGCTTTGGTTGGCACCGACTGAAAAGCGTTAGAAAAATATATTAATTGATTGTAGTGTTCTATGATTATATAGTATCGGCGGACTCCGTTTTAAAGGTGTGTAATTCCAGCGCTTTAACAAATAATTATTGGCCACCGTGTCCGCAAATCGGCAACGTGCTTAACACTTAAGTGAAGTTTAACAATAACCAGCTTAGCATGTGATTGCAGTTTAACATTAAACTGAAGATAGGTGCAAGTTAATGTTGACCAGCTTCACATGTGAAGTGCAGTTTAATGTGACAGAACAGAAACGTGGAAATTCTCAATGCACAAGTGTAGATTGTGAAGTCTTACAGTTTTACTGTATCAGATGTAACTTTAATTGGAGATTTATATAGCGCCACGAAACATTTTGTCTTGATTATATTGAATTTTAAGTGTTGTAAATTTTTAATTGTAATCGTAATCTCCAAACTTCTAAAGCGCCACTAGAAAGCCAAGCGCAGGGCACCAGCTTATTCACGAGCGCTGCGTCGAGTCAGAGGGGTTGTCCAAAGAGTAGTCAGAAGGAGGTCCGAGTCTGGATGCCAGGGGGTAAAAGAGGCAGAGTAGCTGTTAAGTTGGGTAGAGAGAGAATGCCAGTTGATCGAATCCCACACAATGCACTACTCAAGAAACAAAGGCAGACCAAGACTACGTTTGATAGATAATAAAAATGAGGACATAACATCACTTGGACTAACACTAAGAGGAACAATTGACTTGACAAATGACCGAGGACAATGGAGGTCATTTATTGGTACCCATTGCCGCCAAATGCCTGGCGTCAGGAACTGATGATGATGATGATGATGATGATGATGATGATGATGGTGATGGTGATGGTGATGGTGAATTTTGTAATAGTTTCCTCTGGCAACCGCCAACAGGACTCGGGCCTCCTTCTGACTACCCTTTGACTCAACGCAGCACTCGTGAATAAACTCGTGCCCTGGGTTTTGAGTGGCACTTTCGAAGTTTGCAGCTTACAATTACAAATAGTTTTATCTTGAATTTTCTGCTTATTGGTTGAATGTAGAATACGAGATTGGAGAGGAGCCGGCTCTTCTGTCTCAGCAGTCTGGCGCTTTCGAAGTCACCGACTCTGGTGACGTTTCTCATGGTAAAGTGATGACACAAGTCGTGACACAGCCTCCAGTTGACACGTGTCTTCCGACGACATTCCTTCGTCCAGCCAACGTCTTTGGTGACCATCGCTGGTATAGGATATGATTTTTATACAGTTTGTATATCTTGTCACTTCTACTGGACCATTCTGTTATCTCTGTCTGTCTCTCTGTCTGTCTCTGTTCTGTCACTCTCGCTCTGTCTCTCTGTCTGTCTGTCTCTTTCCCTCTGTTTTTCTGTCTGTCTGTCTATATCTCTCTTTCTCTGTTTTCCTGTTTCTCTGTCTGTCTCTGTCTGTCACTCGCGCTGTGTCTCTGTCTGTCTGTCTCTTTCCCTCTGTTTTCCTGTCTGTCTGTCTGTCTGTCTGTCTGTCTGTCTCTCTTTCTCTCTGTTTTTCTGTCTGTCTGTCTGTCTGTCTCTCTTTCCCTCTGTTTTCCTGTCTGTCTGTCTGTCTCTCTCTCTCTCTCTCTCTTTCCTCTCTGTTTTCTGTCTGTCTGTCTGTCTCTCTCTTTCTCTCTGTTTTTCCTGTCTGTCCTGTCTGACTCTCTCTCTCTTTTCTCTGTTTTTCTGTCTGTCTGTCTGTCTGTCTGTCTGTCTCTCTCTTTCCCTCTGTTTTCTGTCTGTCTGTCTGTCTGTCTCTCTTTCTCTCTGTTTTCCTGTCTGTCTGTCTGTCTCTCTCTCTCTCTCTCTTTCTCTCTGTTTTTCTGTCTGTCTGTCTGTCTGTCTGTCTGTCTGTCTGTCTGTCTCTCTCTCTCTCTTTCCCTCTGTTTTTCTGTCTGTCTGTCTGTCTGTCTGTCTGTCTTTCTCTCTGTTTTCCTGTCTGTCTGTCTCTGTCTGTCTGTCTGTCTGTCTGTCTCTCTCTCTCTTTCTCTCTGTCTGTCTCTGTCTGTCTGTTGCTGTCTGTGTCTGTCTTTTTATACTAACCGAATGGATGGAGCGCTGGCCTTGTAACGCGAAGATAAAGGATTCGATTCTCCATCCTGAGCCAGTTACTGTGTATGGGGCCTAGGGGCTCTTTATTTGTCTTAGACACCTTTTAATGGGTGTCAATGGATGCTATAATTTTAAGCATAGGACAAAATCGGCGATTAATGAAAGCACGGATCTAATAGAAACTGTAGATGAAGAAATGATAATCGATGGAAGAAACTCTTGGGCACCACAGCTGATGTAGCTCCTGTGTCAGGATCGCTTAAGGTGCTATATAAATGGTCATACACATACATTTGTTTAGGATGCCCGCTTAGACACCTTTAAAAAGGTTTTCCGGGTTTTTATATAAGCAGAGAACGCAATAGGCGTTTAGTAAGTGCTCGCTTAGACACCTTTAAAACGGTGTACACCGCTGCTATATAATGATCGGACGGAATTGGCGCTTAATAAAAGCACTGAGATAGACGGTGGTAGGAATGAAAATCGAAGAAAGAAGTTCTTACAAAAAGAACTGAAATACAATTATTAGCTTTTAAGACGTCAACGGCGATTGTAGTCATAGGATGTCGTTAACTTTGGAAAAATAAATAATAAGGGCGGTCCACGGTAGCTAATTGGTTAGAATGCTCTCTTTAGACACCTTTAAAACGTTGTTAACCGTGCCATATAGACATGGCATGGACCCGTGATATATAATTTTTCGATGGTTTCTGTTCTAGCAGGTGAATTATTTGGCTGAATTATGCCCAGTGTTGCCTGTTCCGCGGTTTTCCCGCCCAATTGGGCTAGTTTCAAAATTTAGTTGCGGGAAAAAATCGCTGTCCGCGGGTTGCGGTTTTTTGGGCTACTTTCATTCTTGTCCGCTATACGGAAAACGGTATTGCAAAGACTGTGAAAAATACATTCAGATGCTAACATGTGAAATGTTGGAGATGTTAAGGAAGAAATTACCCTGTTCAGATGCATTCAAATTTTGAACTTTACGATGAAACAAGTTACCAAAGTTCAATTCGAAGTAAATAATTGCATAAATTTTGATCATTTTCAGCTATTTTCATGTTGTTTACGCTATAATTTATATTGGGCTACTTTTGGGCGGATTTTGGGAAGCCTTTGGGCGGGATTTCCGGAAAGTACCTGGCAACACTGATTATGCCAAACATACCTTGAGAATTGTTAGAAATAATTTATGTAGACGTCAACGGTTTTGTTGCCATAAGATGTCGCTAAACTCTTGATTCATCCGTGTTATATATCAACAGCCGATTGGTTAGAGCAGTGGTTCTTAACCTTTTCACTGGAGCCGAACCCCAAGAGAAATCCATGACCACTCACCGAACCCCTCAAGTTTGAACAATAATTTTTTAACTAATGGGAACAAAAGGAAATAAAAAATTGTACCAAAATGTGATACAATATTAATACATTCAATACATGAACTACCAACAGTTAACTATTTTATTAAATAAAAGTCGAAAAATAAAATAGCAAATGATTTTCACTCACACTCACTGACCCTGAATATGTATATATTTCAGAGGACCTCTGCCGAACCCCTGGCACTGGCTCACCGAACCCCAGGGGTTCGGTCGAACACTGGTTAAGAAACACTGGGTTAGAGCATTCGCCTAGTAACGTGGAGAATACGGATTTGATCCTCCTCTCCTGAGATGGCTACTCTATAGGGACCTTCAGCAAATCCTTAACTCACAGTTGCTCAGCGCCATCGATTGATGCTTCGTCATTAGGTAGTGGTGCTTTATAAATGTGTAACAGTGATAAATAATAACAATATTGAATCTGATTTTCATGATATTCTGTCGTTTATCAGGAAAAATGTTCGTGTTGGACTGGATGTGTACCTTGATAAGAATTCGCCGAAAAGAACAACGGGGGTTTACCTTGGGTCTCAGGTCGATGGGGGAGGTTGCCCGACGATCGAGGCCAAGGGTATCTACTTCTGGATCTCGATCGAATCTCACGTGGCAAGGATCACAGCAAGTCAGGAAAGTAAGTTGTGCAACTCTGAGAATCTTTGTTAGTCTTTATGTTGCTTGAACTGTTCTTAGTCAACAAAGTCTTTTGGTTGTTGTTGTTGGACCTCGATTTTGGAAATTTCTCCTTGTATACTGTATGTTCTGCTTAGGCACTTTTGTTATATCTGTCTGTCTGTCTGTCTGTCTGTGTCTCTCTTTCTCTCTGTCTCTATCTGTCTCTCTTTCTCTCTCACTCATTGTCTCTCTCTGGCTGTGTCTCTTTCTTTGTCTCACTCTGTCTGTCTGTCTGTCTATCTGCCTGTTTCTCTTACTGGCTGTGTCTCTGTGTCTGTTTCTCTCTGTCTCTCATTGCCTCTGTCTGTCTCTCTTGCTCTGTCTCACTCTGTCTGTCTGCCTGCATTAGAAGTTAAAGAGCGGAAGACCACCTTAAGCTGGTGTAACTCATAGTAGCATGTGCGGCAGAGCAAATTGTTTATCCACCATACGCTGCCTCTCTGCATGTCTTATGGACTGATCTTCTAAATACTGACCCAAGTATGGCTTGGTTTTGGTGCCTTTTAAGCGCCGGTACTTCGCAAAGTTAGTGCCTTTAAAGTACTGCAAAGTCACTTCACTTGGAGTAGACTTTCTCTGTGACTGTCTGGTGGATTACTCTGTGTATATTATTGTTATTATTATTATTATTATTATTATTATTATTGTTATTCAATCAATCGTTTATTTGTAGCCAAACAACAATAAATAATAATATTACAAATCAGATTGCACTTTTAAGTATGGATTGTTGAATGCCACAAGGGAAGGCCCTGAAGGGATCAAAGATCCCGCTAAGTAGGGACACCTCTATACAATTTCAACATAATATGTGGCGACCGAAAGATGCTTTACATAGTATAACAGTTGTTGACTTGATTAACATAAAAAATCTTAACTAACCTTAACTAATTTAAACTAAATATCGAAAGTAAAAGGAATGAGTGGGAAGTACAGTTAAACACATGGAAATAAAAGATTAAAACAATGAAACAATAAGGCAATGAATTGATATGTAGGCCTACTGGTTACATGGGGTCCAGAAGGGATCATGGATCCCGCTAAATTACAGCCAGTCGATACTTAGATTGGAATAAACAAACAAAAACATAAGAAGAGACCATTAAACGACATTAACAAAACAATATAGGCTACAATCTTAACTAAAATAGCAGTACAGACAAATACAACTAAGTTAAGTCAATTAATTCATTAACTAGGAGGGAGCGTAGCTTTTTTTTGAATATCAAGAGATTAGGTGAAGAACGAATAGCTAGAGGGATATTATTCCACACCAAGGTACCAGTAAATTTGATAGAGAATAAACGAGTATTAGTGTGAGCATAGTCACGACGATAGGAATTCGAACCTCTCGTGTTGTAAGAATGGATGCTGGAAGTACGACAAAAGAAGCCTTTGAATACCAGTGGTAACAAGTCATGATCATAGCGATACATAAATTCCCCGATTTGAGCGATCCTGATCAGTTCGACCCTTAATAATCCAAACTCAGAAAATAGTTGCTTAGTGTGAGAACCGTATGGAACACCTGCTAAGAAACGGACAGCACGTTTTTGCAGTATAGTTAAGCTATGGAGCCGAGATTTATAAGTTGAGGCCCATACTATATTGCAGTAAGAAAGGTAGGGGTAAATGAGTGAGTAGTATAGAGTAGTACGAGTGTAAGATGGTAGCAGATAAGAAATACGAGATAAAATTCCAATATTCTTAGCAATTTTTGATGAAATATTTCTTATATGCTCATTCCATGTTAAGTTTTGGTCTACATAAACACCCAAGAATTTAGTTTATTCAACTTGAGTAATAGGAACACCATCAATGTACAGATTAGGGCAATCAGAGGGATAGCTTTTACGATGAGATTTGAAGAGAATGTAGTTTGTTTTATCAATATTGAGTGTTAGCTTATTAGCACAAAACCAGTCTGCAACAAGGGTTAACTCAGAATTCACAATTTGAAATAACGTGTCCAAAGAACCATGAGAATAAAAGATATTGGTATCATCAGCAAACAAAATAAAAAACATGATAGATGAAACATTAGGAAGGTCGTTTATGTAAATGAGAAACAACAAGGGACCTAGATTCGAACCCTGTGGAACACCAAAATTAATTGCATGCATAGTAGAAAATACACCATTGCAGCAAACAAGCTGCATGCGATTCTCAAAATAGCTAGCGAACCAGTCAGTTGAGTACCTCGTATACCATAAACACTTAGTTTCTTTAATAAAATACTATGATCCACAGTATCAAACGCCTTGGCTAGGTCAAGAAAAACTCCCAGAGAGTATTCATTATTCTCAATTGCATTAGAAATCTTATCTTGCATACTCAGTAGGGGCATGAAAGTGGAGTGTCCAGATTGGAAACCATGTTGAGATGGGAATAGGATATTAGCTTTTGTAATAAAATTACTAAGACGTTCATACATTAATTTTTCAAAAAATTTAGAAAATAAGGGGAGAACAGAGATGGGTTATTATTATTATTATTGTTATTGTTATTTTAGACAACTGTGAGGTGTTTATGGAAGTCGCTCTGCTGTCAGTGGACTATGGACGTTGGTTCAATATGATCCTCGATGTACAGGTTAGTCTTCTCAATGCACTGTTACAAGTTGCTGATAAGTTCACAATGTTCAAGGAAGTATTTGTTGCGACGGAACCGTGGTGTTATTAAAGGCTTAGCATTGGTTATGATTATATAGCATCGGCCGACGCGTTTTTAAAGGTATCTAATGGATGGATCCAGAGTTTAACGGCAGCTTATGACAACATAGGCCGTTGCCGCCGACAAAGATTAGTTTTGCCATAATTTTATTACAGCTCTTGTACTAAAGGTATCTAAAGATAGGTAAGGTGTTATTAAAGGCTTCGTGTATCCTAAGCTTATATAGCATTGGTTGAGACCGTTTCAAAGGTGTCTTAAAGAGACAGCTCTTATTAAACGTCTGGTTGGTTAGTTGCTGTTTAACGACACTCTCATAACAAAGATGATTAGTGTCACCCTCCTCCTTTCTATATGTTGGGACGAGCACTACCTTATTGCGTATACAGTGGCAGGGTTGTAGTAAACGCCTATAGTGTGTCCTATGCTTATATAGCATCGGCTGATACCGTTTTAAAGGTGTCCATGAGATAGCGAGAAAATTATACACAGAAATACAGTGCTCGCGGCTCAAGGAGTTCGTACTTATATAGCGTCGGTTAAGACCGTTTTAAAGGTGTTCATCAGAGAAACGAGAAACAAAGACACACTGTGGGTTACACGTGCTCCGACCCAAGAGTCAGTATTTATATAGGATTGGTTGTTACCGTTTTAATGGTGTCTAAGACGCTGCGTGTCTGACATCTATAAATAAACCGTTTCCTGTGCGATTTTATTCCTCAGAACAACACCGTTCTAGCGTATCTCGATCACCAGTTGATCATGAAAGTGACCATTCCACAATTGCCTTCCTCCCACGGATTCATTGTTCTCGGACCAGAAACATTCGGCGTCGCCCACTTCGACAATCTTTCCATATCACGTGCGGAAATCGCAAGCGAAGCGGAATGGGGACCCGACCTGGAAAAGCGGAGAAAGATGCGACGAATCCATCATCCGGAGAGACGTCAGTGAATGGTTTTCCAGGTCGAGGTACTAATAGGATCTGTGCACTGCATACGAACCAACGACGTATATTGGGTGGACACATCATAAGAGATTCAAACTGAGGCCTAGCTGTTTGCGTGCCTGCGACGTTATTTGCCAGGCATGACGTCACAGGCAAGAAAAAACGGCGAGCCTTTAATCTTATCCTCGACGTTTATTTGATGGTCTTGGTAGCCATAGATGTCGCTAAAGAGTGAATATAATGAATAATAATTATTTGGTTACACTTAGACACCTTTTATAAGCGTATCAAAATGCTACATATGCATTTTTTTAAATAATTTAGTTTATTCTTGACACAAAGTCTATGCTGTTATGTCTGACGTCATGCCTGGCAGAAGGTAAAGTAGGCGAAAGCTTTACAGTACAACTTTAGCTGTACTATGCTGTGTCCATCCAATATACGTCGATGATCCGAACTTACTGCAATTTAAACTGTGACTTGATTCTCTGTGGCTTGATTTTGGTACATCGTAGGTTGATGGTTTTTGTGTTAGAGATGGGTGCTATAGAAGGTAATTACAATTAAAGTAATGCGTAATGTAATGTTCTGATATTTGGTTGATGAATTTTTGTGTTAGAAACGGGCACTGTAGAAGTTATAAATTATAATTACAATTGAAGAAATGCTTGGTGTAATGTTATTGTATTGTATTGTATTGTATTGTATTCAAACATTTATAAAGCGCCTACATAGGGTGAACCATTCAGTGGGCATGCTCCCATTTTATTAAGGCCACAAGAGAAGAAAAAGGTTTTGAGAAAAGCAAAGGTGGAAGAGATGGTTACTAGCTAGAATTCGAGAGCGAGTAGATGGAGACAGTGCATTCCAAAGACAGGGACCAATTGAGGTAAAGGACCGGGACTGGGCCAAGACCGGGACCGAGACCACATTGTCCAGGACCAAGACCTAAGCCTCAAGAGTCAAGACCGTAAGCGCAATTCTCAAGTGTAATGTTACATATTCCCTTAATTCAAATAAGAATTTAATTTATGATTAGGTTTGGTGTAATTCAATGATTACAATTACAATGATTACCCCAATGTGCATAGTATAATCTTTTATGATTACACATGGTGTAAATTGATGATTATTCTTGTTATTTTATGATTACGCTTGGTGTAATCTGATTTCTATTTCTACATTGCGATTATGCATATCGTAAACTGTTGATTACTCTTGTAATTGATTATTGCACTTGATGTAATCTGATGCCTAAGCCAATGTCTTGTAATAGAGTGTGTTAGATTTAGTTGCAACGTTAAACACCAAGCTTGATGACGGGTGCCATTTGCAGTAAAATATTGCCAGTGGCAATATTATTAAAGGTGTTTTAATTGTCATCAACCTACAAATTCTTTCTTCGTTTATTTAAGTGACCTGGGGTCTTTTCCGTTTGTAATTTCAGGTTCTATTTAGACACCTTTTTATAGAATTTCCAGAAGCTACATAGGTCTGTACCTCGTCTGCTCTAAATGTAGAGATCCTGAGTGGCCGAGTGACTGGTAGCCGCTCGTCACGCCGGCGCCCCGGGTTCGCTTGCGGTCGGGTGGCAGATATTAATTCTCGGATCTTTACTGCGGGTGGCATCAACCTACAAATTCTTTAAACGTGGAGTAAGTGACCTGGGGTCTTTTCCGTTTGTAATCATCTTCGATATAGAAAAAGTGTCGTTAAGCCAGAGGCTACAATTATTATTGCTCTAAATGTTTTAATTGTGATTGCTGCTTGGTGATTCGAAGGGCGATGAAGCAAAGACAGGAACAACCCAAAGCAACTGTATAGGCTAACAGTGTTCAATATGTCTAATTTTTCTCGTCGATAACGAACGCTGTTTGAATACTCATTCCAACAGGCTGTCGTCCCAATAACGGGGCAGAGGAGAAACCCCAGCTCTAAGCTCTTCAGAACGAGCAATTGCGAACACCATACATAATAATAATAATAATAATAATAATAATAATAATAATATAATAATAATAATAATATAAATATCTTTTCTTTAATAAGCGCCTGACAAACGCACTGCGCTGTACATTTACATGTTATGCAATTGAAACAATCTTAACTAGTTAACTACTAACAGAACAGACAGCCTGCAATACAACGGCGCTAATAGCAGCCTACAAAGCATATCCGCCCAAAGGGGGCTCGAACTCGGTACCTCTCGGTCTCTGTGCCAGATGTTATCCAATGCGCTATCGGGCCCCCATGTACAGTTAGCTACATTGGTAAGAGCGTTGGCTGCGCGTCTCATGCGCCTCTGTGAAAGACAGAACGCGGTTCGCTTCCCGATGCTGGCTTATTTCAGAGATTTAAAAATCTCGGGCTAGCACGGTCCTTGCACGGGGACCTTAAATGGCGTGGCGTCCATTCAAACGGGCGAGCGGTGGTGAAGGATCTCACCCTATCAATTCATTTAAAAATGAGCACGGTCAAGGCCATAATTATACGGTCGCTATAGAAAAACTGAACATTTACATTTACAAACCGTCTCTCCACTCCTGTCTTGGACGTCATACGTTGCCACTTTCCACAACTTATGCATTTGTATTTAGGCTATATTTTTATTTCTATATTTTTATTTCTATCTGATGTTTAACAATGTATGTGCCATTAAATGAGACCCGGGTCATTTTAGCGCAGTCCGTAGGCCTACATAGAACATATATTCCCATAATGGGATCCATATAGAGTTCCGTCAAATGCCCATGATAATACTGGCAGGATTGTGACTGTGAAATGAAATACTGTTGGGTCATGGGCTTCCTGAGAGGGTGGGCGGTGTATGGGTGAGGTGGTGTGTGGGTAGGTGGGTCCCGTGGGTGGGGCAAACAGGCTTAAGGTAGTTTTTCGTTTAATTGTTACTAGCGTCAACTGCTGTCGTGACGTGGAGGATTACGAAAGAGGGGGGGGAGAAGTCAGCTGAGAGTGTTTTACCTTCTTTAGACAAAGCTCTGCTTCACCCTCTGATTCATGCTTCCATTGTGCTTTTTAAGCTGCACATTTTTAGCCTTGTGCAGACGGCCGGAATTTGCGGCTTAAAAAGCGCGATGGAAAAATTAATCCAGGGATCAAGCAGTGCGTCGTCGGCAGAAGTAAAAAAACTCGCAGCGGATTTCCTGCCTTCCTCGCCCTCTGTTGGAAACTCAGGATCTGTAACGCATAAATATACATAAAAAATACATTATTTTAGCATATGTATAACACACGTAATTATGTAGATATGTACTTGTAGAGCCTATGTATAATTATAGATATTAATGCAATTATAATGCAGGTCCTATGTTGCGTCATGTGCTTTCAAACAGCCTGGCTGTTTCGAATCCACTTCAATTAATATAGCGAATTTTGGAGACTCTTATTACGTTGCAGTCCAGTGTTTAATCTAGACGTCTCTGGGGGGGAGTTCCCCCCCCCCTCAGGATTGAGTTCTCCCCCTCTCCAGAAAAATGAAAGACATGTAATTAATTTTGTACAGAAAAGTGTGAAATTTAGGATAATTTCCCCTCCCAGGATTTATCGCGTCCCCCTAAATTTTTCTTCGAAAATGTCGTTACTACCCCCCCTCCGGCTACCTCCCCTCGAAAATTCTTGGAAAAACTTGCTACTTTTCAAATATGTTGGGCCCCCGAGAACCCTCGATTTCCCCCGACATTTTGGGGAGTAGATTAAACACTGGTTGCAGTCTTAAGAGGTTTTAACTTGCAATAGGGCTATAAAAAAATGTGGATACATGCATGCACATATAAATATACATGTATGCATACAGTCTTACCTGTGTATACAAATGTACAAAATAATATAAAGACACCTTCATACCAGTTTAGTGCCTCTGAGTAGTTTCCTTGAAGGGGCGCTATATAAATTCCCGAATGAATGAATACATGATTCAGTCATACACGCATGTGTATACTTCCAAACAGTCACAGATACGAACAAACCTACATCGAATACTGTAACTCCCTTCAACGGCGTTGCAAAGATGAATCTGGAAGAACCAATCTCACTTCAGAACTCCATAGCCAGGCCTACACCGAAAACACTCAGAATTCCTCTTCTGTGGTCACTGCGCTGGCTCCCTAGCGAACGAAGAATCCCGTTTAAAGGTTTTCTCGTAGTTCGTAATACAGGACCGAGGATGATGACTCCGAGTTTAGCGACATCTTACGGCATCAAAAGCTGTTGCCGTCGACAAAAATTATTTTGGCATATTACGTACAGCTCTTAATATTCCTCCTTCATCCAACTTGGGACTAGCGCTTGCTTTTATTTTATATATGGCGAATATCACACTTAAAATAAGTGCTAATTATTTGTTAACAGTTCTCACCGATCGTGTGGAATAACACAACACACTTAGAATGCATTTTAATTAAGTTAAAACAAACCACTTATCTGTATGTACTTGTAGGGCGAATGTCACACTTAAAAGAGGTGTGGACTTATTTTTTTAAAGTTCTCACCGTTCCTATGACATAATGCAGCACTATAGCCCCGAGTAAATTAATTGTAACGTTTGAACACAATTCAATCAATCCATATTCGTTTAATTCAAGAAATCTTGTTGTAGACACACAATTAACTACTTACAAGTTATACAGGTGAATTGTATGGAACCGAGCTACAAATTATTAGATATCAGAGGAATTAGCTCAGTGTTAAAATATACATTTTTAAATAAATTGACTTATTTATATTACAAAGATGCATGTAATTAAAGGTGTGTAATTGTTGCGTTGATTTCATGTGGTAGCATCCAACTTTTACTGGCATCTTGTGGCTTTTATGGTTATAATTTATATATATATATAAAATATATAATATATAGGTCTATATCTACATATATAATATATATATGTAATTTTTAACGAGTAAAACCTTACATAAAACTATAATTATATACATGCAGTTATTAAAATAATAAACCTTGGCCAGCGGACATGTCACTCGTCCTTGCTTAAACCCTCAGGCTCACAAATACCGCACTGGCTTCGAACCAGAACAGTATGAATGGGTTCTCGGTCTTAAGTCTCTACCTCCGGCTCTCGGCTCTGGAATCCGCTGACGGTGTAATATGTCGCCAACTTGCTTTGTTAGGAGATGTCGTGCTTAATGTCTTGCCTCAAGTCATGAATGTTTCAATAACTTATTGTTATTCGTAATCTTTAAGTTCGTTAACTAAAAATTTCCAAAGTGTTACTGTAATGCGAAGCGCAGGGCACCAGGTTATTCACGAGCGTTGAGTCGTGTCGGAAGGGTTGTTCGGAGATAGTCAAGGGATGATCCGAGTCCGGTCACCAGAGAGATTAGAGACAGACAGACAGACAGACAGACAGAGAGAGAGAGAGAGAGAGAGAGAGAGAGAGAGACAGAGATCAGAGACACACACACACACACAGACACAGACACAGAGAGAGACAGAAAGAGAGAGAGAGACAGAGAGAGACAGAGACAGAAAGAGAGAGACAGAGACAGAAAGAGAGAGACAAAGAGACAGAGAGAGGGGGAGAGACAGAGACAGAGAAACAGAGACAGAGACAGACAGACAGAGACACAGACAGAGGACAGAGAGGAGGAGCCAGAGCAGCTGCTAAGGTGGGTTTCGTTAAGGACGAGAATGCTTGGAAGATGAATGATCGGATGTGTCGTGCAGAAGAGCCTGTGGGGTGATAATTAGAAGAGCCTGGGGTAGATGGTGGTGGGTGGGTGGGTGGTGGTAACCCGTTTTCCGGACTCGAGAACATTATACGGATCTTCACTTCACCACGGGCGCATTTAGTTTTGCGGGTTCAACCTCCAAATAAATTGGCGTAAATGTTTTATATGCTTTTCTATGCAAAATACAAAACCCTTAGTTGCCTACTTTTGCGATCATGTCCAATGGAAACACCCCGAATTGTTTTCTGGCTAAGCTACTGCTCCGCTCTCCCCCAACTGATCTCGATTTTGGAATGAGATTGTGCTTCTAAGCGAACTTCTAGTGATGCCTTTTGTTATAGAATTCGCTAGAAATGTAGTGTGTAGCCTAGGTATTAGGTAGCACACCTCCGCCTCCTCCTCCTGCGCCCCCTTCAATGGGCAAATTCCATCCGATAGAATAGCAATTGTTGATGTTGACAGCGATGTTGTTGTTGATGACAAAGCAGTGATCTATCTCTCTTGAGTTGTGACGCAACTTATTGGATGATAATGATGGGGTGGAGAGACAGACAAACAGATAGACAGAGGCAGACAGAGAAGACAGAAAGAGAGACAGACAGAAAGACAGACAACAGAGAGACAGACAGACAGAAAGAGAGACAGACAGACAGACAGACAAACAGACAGACAGAAAGAAAGACGAAGACAGACATACAGACAGACAGAAAGGCAGAAACAGACAGAGACAGAAAGACATACATACATAAAGACACAGACATACAGACATATTGACAGGGAGACACAGCCAGATACAGAGATATTCAAGCAGACACAGAGAGGCATAGACAGAGAGATCCAGAGAGCCATCGAAATTTCGTGACCGAATAATATGATAGGCATCCTACGTGTTCATAATAAATATTGAGCTGTTCCTGAAATTCGTCCCGGTAGCTGTCAAACCTAATGATACCATATAATATGTTCATATTGCAATTAACATGTAATTAATACATAATTAGGCCCGACCCCTAATTAGTCAGATATAATGTCTGTAAATACATCTGAAACGAGAAAGCGAAGGGTCTGTACTTCCTCCACTATACCCGTAGCCTACTCTGCATGGTAGTGCCCAGAGGCGAAAATCTATACATAACTTTGGGGGGGGCAGCTAGGTATCTAAGAGGGCCGGATTTTTGGGGTGGTCAGAAGAATAAAAGGTCATTAAGTCAAAACTAGCCCCCAAACGGGGGACAATCGGCCCCTCTGTCCCCCACATGATTTACGCCAATGGTAATGCCAGTCCCAAGCATGGCTAAAGGAGGATGGAGACGCCTATCATCTTTGAACTAACGACACATATCCTAACCACCGTAGCCTATTATAGAGTTTGTATTATTGGCACACGTTGTAAACTTGGGTTAGTAATAATAATAATAATATTTTCAGCGAAGTGTTGCGAGGAGCGCCACTCAGAACTGTCTTTGAAATTCCGCGTATTCAGTGCGTCACACAGGTCGCCCGTGAGTGAGTCTACTCGGCCTTGCTAATGAGTTCGCAGTAGGAGGGCTCAATTTTTGTTTTCCGAAATAAGACCCATTAAGCCCCGATCACGAATACACTCCTGGTGAATACAGATTGGCCTACGGTCTGCTCATAAGGTGCAGGTCCTCCATTGTGGCTGGTTGTATATGTATAGGCCTACTATAACGGCGTGAATGACAGGTCCTCTCCATATTGGACTGTATTTGTCCGCTGTACTGGGTTGTATAATTATTATACTGTATGTGGGTGGGTTGTTTGTGCTCAGGTCTTTACGCTGTTGTAAATAGTCAGAGGCCCAGTTAGGCTGACTCCGCCGCTGCTCGTACATTGGTAGTGCCAGACCCAAACCTGCCGAAAGGAGGGCGACCTTAATCTTTGTTATGATACAGTATCGTTAAACAGCCACTAACGTAGGCTAGGGCCTTGGGCGTATTTAGTGGGTGGTTTACGGGTTCCACCCCCACCTCCCCAAATAAGTTACGAAAATTTTTTATATACTTTTAAATGAGAAATACGAAAAAACTTAATTTTTCCTACCATCTCCAATGGAAACCCCAAAAATTTTAAACCCCTCCGAAATATTTTCCTGGCTAAGCCCCTGGCTAGGGCGATGGATTTACGAGGGCTTGATTTTCCAGGCCCTATTCGCCGTCAGTGGCGTCTAACCCCCACTCCACCTGGAATAACACACCACCACCACTCTGGCTGATTGTATTAATTTTGGTATTGCAGGAAATCAACAGCAACCCCAGTTTATGTCCAAAACGTTAAACCCCAACTTATGCAACCGTGGAAGATCGCTCCTTCCCAAGCCCCCATTGGTAGACGCCATTGTTCACGCTGGAGATTTGGATTTGCGAGCTATGCATTCCATCCTGTTCCTTCCTTTCCCCCTTACTTTCCTCCGTCCTTCCTTCAATCTTCATTCTCTTCTCCGGTCTTTCTCTCTTCGAAGTTTTCTGCATTCTTTCCCTAAAGTTTGTCATACGTTCTTCATATCTAACTAAACGCGGCGCTCAGGAAAATTTGGTTCTCTGCGCAGTGCTTAGCTTTGAGACGTCTCTAGATTAATGTCAAGGTTACGATTGCAGTCGAGTTCCCCCATTGAAGAGATGAAATCTTGCCGTTCATCAGAAAAAATGAAATTTATCTTGTAGTTCCAAAGCCCCAGGATTTATTGTCTATCCTTGTGTGAGGGAAAATTGTAGGTTGAAGATCTCTTGTTACTTACTACCCCCCTCGATAATTCTTGGGAAATTATTATTACTACCCCCTCGTTATCAAGTTGTTGTTGGAAAATTCTTGCTTCAAAAAGAGCTCGTGACTACCCCCTCCCCGGTCGTCAACTTTTCAGATATTGGATCGGCCCCAGAACCCTAGATTCATAAGCTGACGTTAAACTGAGGATCCAATTAAAAACTTTGCATTCTCTGCGCCGAACTACAAGGCGAAGCTAGGGAAACGTATCAAGGTTATGATTATAGTTAGCCGTCCATTAATGAAATGACGCAATTTTTGGCTGAAGTTAATGAAATCGCAATCTCGAGATTTCTACAGCGTCCAAAAAAGTAAGTCGCGCGGAAAATGACGTCATTAAAGGCGCTGAGTCAAAATATAATTTCCATTGGCGAAGAAAAATATGCTCCTTCATGGAACAAATACAAAGGCATGAATATTTCAAAAATCTAAGGGTGACCAAATATTGAAATAATTAGAAAATTATCAATAATGATGCCCGTATACATTAAAATAATTTAAAAAATAATGACAAATTTAATCCTGCAAAATTAGTGCTGTGTATTGCAGGCTGTCTAAATTGTTGTTAATTGTTAAATTTAATAACATAGACCTGGTGTGACGTCACACTTCTGACCCCCCCCACATGTCACACATTGTCATAAATTTCCGACCTGTGACCGGTTGTGATGTGTGACGTCATTTATGGACGGCCCCTTACTCAGTTTATTGCGCTCATTTAATCTTGCCGTTCATCGAGCAAAGAATTCAGTTTATCTTGTATAGTTCACAAAGCATTGCATTAATTGATTTATGTTATGCTCAGTTTAGACACCTTTTATTGAGAATTTCAGACCTTATAATAAGTCGCACTAATTTAAACTATCCGTACTAGTTAATAAAAATGGGGATTAAAAGCGCTGTAATATACAAAAAATTCTGTGTCGGCGGAAACGGCCTATGTTGTCATAAGCTGCCGTTAAACTGTGGAGCCATCCATACTATCATCATTCTATGCTTAGCTGAATAAAAGTGTAATTAAAACTGACTAATTTGTGAACTGAAGGTGATCAAAATCCTAATCTTGATCAGATGTCCACAGCGTTCAAAAAAGCGAAGATTCAAAGGGTCATGCAGGCAGACAGTTAGGCGGCTAGACGGTGGATGGTGTTTAGAATTGGAACGGGGATGGAGGTAAGGGAAAGAGGAGGTGGAATCGGGATAGGATTTGCGAAAGAGCAGTGTTCTATGCTGTCATTGCATTGCATTCAAATCCATTTCCGATCGTTGCTCACCCCTCATAGCCATCAAACATTGCACTCAACCAATGGATACTCTGTGTGTTTTCTGACAAAAGTGTAGGCCTACGGTTGACATTGTCGAGTATGCAGTTGTCTCGTCTGGAGTGCATAGTATGAATTTCTATACATTAGCTATAGGTCTAGTTCAAGTCAGCTGCACGCGATCTCATTATAATATCAGAAGAACTTTATTCAACAGTTCAAGTAGGCCTACTGTTTGACAGTTTGAGGAAGAGCGTCGACATTTCTGAATAGACCTATTTTGAGCACTGACTCGCACCAAACCAGTGTTTACTTATCGGGCGTTGGAGGGGGTGGGGTGGAACGAGACTTTGGAATTCACACTGACCAGTTCTGTGCGTTCCACTAGTTCCCAATATCGTTCAGAACTTAACTAAAAACTCCTCTGTTTCACTTGTTTTATTTGTATCTTTCTATGATTGATTTTCTGCTGTACAATAGACTTCTATATAGTGACAAATAAAGATATAATTATTATCTCACCAAATGCACTGGCAAACATATAAACAGATGATTTTCCCATCAAATTCAGAGGGATTTACCTCTGCCCCCAGTAGCGGCGCCAGACGTTTTTTGTAGCCAGGGCATAACCAGGGCAATTATACAAATAACCAGTGCAGGGGTGGTTGATGCCCCAAATAAATTCTTGGCAGGGCAAAAATTCTGGCAAGGCAACGACCAGGGCAAAGGCTTTTTAACCAGGGCATTTGCCCTGGCATGCCCTGGTGTAGTGCCCCCACTGCCTCCCCCCAAATGACGTCCCTGCCAAAGAGTTCATGTCGCAGGTTCTTAGGCAACTTATTCCAGGAGGATGGGCCGACCCAGTGCTGTAAATCACGGGGCGGAGGGGACTGTCCCCGAAAGTTTTGACTGTGGATTACCACCCCCCATTTTTTGTAAAATCTGGCCCTTGAAAATCTGTGCACCAAAGTTATGTACAGATTTTCGCCTCTGGGCCGACCACAGCTAAACTTCCATATGCTGGACCGTGGAAGTGAATGTCGGTGGAATGACCAAGTCGCCTTGCGTAGCTATATAGGGTGAAGAACTCTACCGTCCGGCCAGGAATGGAAGAGACTCGAGACGCAAGAGCTCCTTAAGATAAGGTGGAGCAGCCAATTAATGATCACGAATATGCATCACGATCTTAAACTCAATGCGCTGATGTCTTCGACTTTATGCTAACTGCGCTATACAAATTAAGTCATTGGGATCACGTAAGATTAGAAAATTACGGCATTCCCCGTCCCATCCTTCTCTCCTTCGTATACTTTCCTTCCTTTGAACTTTCTTCGAAGTTCGAACTTCCTTGTGAACGGAAACTACCCAGTCGCCTTAATTAGGCATCATCATCTGGCGAATTTTATGTCTTTAGGCTCCGGCTCAAAGTTTAGGTGCGCGTGTGGATAGTCCACAGCAGCTCTTTGCATAACATTCATATTGCATTAGTTGGCCTATAATTATTACACTCGCATTTCCAGTTCCATTGCACTAGGCCTACTACGTTTACACTTGTAATCTCATTAGCCCGTTACATTCGTAAATGTATTCGTATATCACATTCGGCATCGCAGTAGGACATTACACTAGGAATCGCATTAGTAGGCCTATAGGCTACAACCGCTACATAACACTACATTCGCATGTATACTCGCATTATTACATTACTAGGCCATCATATTCGCATTAGTAGGCCTATATTACATTAATGCATTACATTCATGCATTAGTGCATTACAGTCATGCATGATGCATTCAGGGGCGTCTACACTACACCATGTAAACCATGGAGCAAATGCTCCATCAAAGAAATAGGGGGAGAAGACCTCATTGAGAAATTAGGGAGGAAGTTCAAATTATTTAATGTCGTACAATAGGAGGGGGAGCGGAGGGGAGTTGCTCCAATGACTTCAGGGGGATAGACGCCCCTGGATGCATTAATGCATTGCATTCAAGCATTAGGCTAGTACATTACATGCATGCATTAGGCGTAATAGCTATAAGGAAACAAAATTGCGCAGAGCCAACATGATGATCGTGTTGCATTATCAGTTTCAAACATAGTTCAAAACATGAAAGAACAGGCCGTAAACAACTCTTATACGATTTAGTTACATCCCGCGGTTCCTGTATTTCATAAACAACAGGAATGGCCTTGAGAAAGACGAAGGTTTACAACGCACTTTGTTTCAATCTACGCAGCAATTGTGAAACTTTGGTCACTGAAAGCCATAAACAAACCCCAAAAGTATCTTATAATATGAGTTCCGGGTTCACGCAAGGAAAGGCGTTCCCGAGTACGCACGGGGCAGACTCGGCGAGTACAAGTGGCAATTGTACTCTGGTCTTGTTTTCTGGCGTCCACAGGCAAGAGTTGGGCTGCACCAAGAGGACTTAATTGTAATTGAGTGTTGGAAAACATTTACTTAGCGGTTTTCAAGCACGTCCTTTCTGCCTTATCTGTCAACAACATCCGGTTAAATAATAACGTAATTTATAGTTATCGAACGACAAACTGATGCAAAAATCTCGGTCTAAGTGTGTTTAAATGACATTGAATATCGTAGGCCAGCGCAAAGATCGCCTCTGATTTATTTTGCCCGAGTAGTTATAATTAGGCCGATGTCGTAGTGCTCGCAATTGACTCAAGTCGTCGTCCACGTTACCTTTGGAGTCACACCGAGCCTGTGACCGAGGCTCAAGGACGTAACTAGCATTGGGCTTGGGGACTTAAGCCCAGTGGCGGCACTACACCAGGGCAAGCAAGGGCAAATGCCCTGGTAAAAAAAGCCTTTGCCCTTGTCGTTGCCCTGCCAGAATTTTTGCCCTGCCGAGAATTTATTTGGGGCATAAATCGCCCTGCACTGGTTACTTGTATGATTGCCATGGTTATGCCCTGCTACAAAAAATGTCTGGCGCCGCCACTGCTTAAGCCCCCCCCCCCCCAATGAAGCTGAAGCCCCAACCCAAACAAATCAAGTGCCCGACCCCACTATATCTAGGCTCGAGCTACTGCACTTTCCATGCTCAAGACTTAAACAGTCCTAGTTACGTTACTGCCGAGACCGAGTCTTGGATGGTGGTTATATAGTTGCTGTTTAACGACACTGCATGTGGCATAACAAAGATGGTTGTAGCGTCGCCCTACTCCTATTTGCAAGCTGAGACTAGCACTACCCGTTATGAACGAGGTAGTGGCCGAGTTAAGGGGGCGATCGTCACACTCTTTTAGTAGAATTTCATGCCCAAAGTAATTTTAAGATTAACGTTTCCGATGTTTGAAATGCATATCTTCGAATGTGTTTTCACGATTCCTCTTCCCATAACTGCGAAGCCTTGGATTAGCCTTGCTTTCGGAGTACTATGTTGAAAGTGTGACGTACTTTAGGGGGGTCCGAGTTTTGTGACAGTTTGTACTCCGTGGTCAAAAATAGCGTGACGTACTTTATGGACGGAACGATCTCCTCTTCTATAGCACATGCCCAAAGTATAATAATACGTTTCCGCTGCTTGAGTTCTTCGTAACTGCCCATCCCATCCTGCAGGATCCACTCTACACGTTCCGCCACAGTAGGCTACTCGGTTCGTACCCGAGAACGATACAGGTTGCATAACGGAGATTAATTCGCCTACCATTGCAGTAATGCGCCTATCGTGTTTTTGAAAATGTTGTGCTCGTGCGTTACATTGATTAGCGAGTAACAGTTTATCCGTTGCACGAAGTTTTAAAATTTGAGAATTATGCGTTTCTTATCGTTTCCGGTGTAAATTTAACTAAATCATGTTCAGTTGTAACTTAAACGGAACATCCGATCTCAATTCATGAATATTCATGACTCCTTAACTGAAGAACAATGTGGGCGAACAGCCCAATATTATGGCTTTGGTGCGCTTTGACGCCTAAATTGTGGAATTAAGACATTCGCATCGGGAAGAATCTTGGTTACAAAACGAGAGAAATAATATAGTGAAAACAGGCTTTCGTTGGTTCTTTATTACTAGTAACAAGTAATAATACAACTGGGGCGCGGTGCTATAGGGGTATGTTCGGTGCCTTGCAGCTGGAGGGTTGCGGGTTCGAATCCACCTCAAAGCCGCCGCGTAGGGACCCTGGGCAAGTCCTTCACTCGCAATTGCTCATGCGCTTCGGCGTGAAACTCCGATTCAGCGTCCGCGCAGTAGTCGGGAGCGCCTCTGAATAGGCAATCTGGTAGGGGCGCTATAACAAGTGTTCAAATACAATACAATACAATACAATCATCATCGTCATCGTTATCATCATCATCATCATCATCATCATCATCATCGTTATAGTCTTATCATCATCGTCGTCGTTGTCGTCGTCATCATCAGTTCCTGACGCCAGCCATTTGGCGGCGATGGGTACAAATAAATGGCGCCAGTCATTTGGCGGCGATGGGTACGAATAAATGATCTCCATATTGTCATCGGTCATTAATTTGTCACGTCCATTAATTGCTCTCCCTATAGTACTAGTCCAAAGCTTCCAAGCGATGGTTAGGCATATTTGATTCACGAGCGCTGCGCCAATGGGCGTATATAGGGAGGGGTTTTACGGGTTCAAACCCCACATGATTATAGGCATCCAGTGGCGGCGCCAGGGAGATAGGGGGCTTAAATTTAACAGCGACTCAACCACCCCCCTCCCCGATAAAAAATTGGGAAATCACTGCCAATGCCAGAGAGGATCTTAGAAAGGGAAGAACTTGGGGTTTTAGCCCCCCCAACCTGAAATCCAGGCGCCGCCACTGAGTGCATCACTGTTTTTAAACAGTACGACCATTTCCAATGGAACCTCCCCCCCCCAAAGGCAACAAAAAAGCTCCGAAATTTGTTCTGGCTACGCCTTTGGCTGCACCGTATCAGAGGCTCGAGCTCTAAGTCTTATAGCCTATGTCCCGGCCCTACTGGAGGTCTGAGTCCGGTTGCCAGAGAGAGGAGACCCTTAGAATGGAACAAAAACTAACTTCAGTTCGCCAGTGCACAGCTGTTCCTCCATTTAAAACGAATTTTACAAACGCATCTATTAACACTGCACTGGCCTATAATAGGCCTAATATCAGGAGTGTAGCGAAGCGTGTTCTCGTGCAAGACCCCATAGGCGTAGCCACATGAAGGCAGGAGGAGGCAGTTGCCTCCTCTTGGATTTTCCCGTATTTGCCTACTCTTGCCCGAACTCCATCGCCATACAAATCTGCATGCAATTTACTTACTTACTGCACTGTTCAAGCGAATGTTGTACCGTACGGCGTATACTATTTCCTGACACACAGACACAGTTTTCGTTTCCGGTAACAAACGCCTAACTTCAGTATTTTTCAAGTAAATTGTACTAATCGAATTATTGTGTATTATCGTCATTCCGACTCATTCGTCAATTCGTCAATAGTCATTATTATGTCTGCGGGGCCGCCAAATAAGAAACTTCGACAGATTGTGCTATCTTTTGCCAGCCAAAAGCCAGCGAAGAAATACACAGGTAACGACAGGTTATTAGTAATAACGCCTATGGTTATTAGTTATAATTAATAACGAAGCTTCTCTTGAAGAAAAGACCTAGTTTCATCAATCCAACTTTATATACTTACGGAAACAATTATTTCCATCATCCAGCTTCTATTTAATCAAACTTCCATTTAGGCAAGAAATCATTCTCATCAATCCCTGCAGCTTCCATTTTAAAGCAACAATGTAAAATAATTTAGCAACGTAAACTAGGGTTTAACCGTTATACCGTTAGGATTAGTAAATAGTAATTATGGTAACGGCCTCCCAGGGGCTTCTATCCCCCCTAAACAACCGGGCTCAATTCCTCTCCTTTGTTCCTACTTGAAGAGATTGTAACAAGATAGTGTGAATCACTCCCCCCTGTTTTTCACTGGTATCAACTTGATGTATCCGTGTATAGGTATAGAAGCCCCTGATTATGGTTCCTTTATCAACTGGTGTTTTTAAATTACTGTCGTAATTTTACTTCATTCT
>JACEVL010000189.1:1462500-1517500 GCA_020284085.1 Aporrectodea caliginosa
ATGTCTATACATACTAGGGATGTTAAACGATAATCGGAAATCCGATTATCGGTTTCGAAAACGATAATCGGTTTTCATTATTGACAAAACGATTATCGAATTCTGCCTCTTATATATAAAACGGAGTCTTCCACAGCCAACGAGGTAATAGTAGAACCCCCACAGTGACGTATTATTGCCTCTTATATATAAACGGATACTTCCACAGCCAAAGAGGTAATAGTAGAACCCCCACCAGTGTGATTCTCCTTACAGATTTTATTTTAGTTATAGTTACAGTTAATGGTTTTTTATTTTAGTTATAGTTATAGTTATAGTTAGTACTATTTTTTAGTTATAGTTATAGTTATAGTTAATGGATTTTTATTTTACTTAATTTTAGTTACTACTTAGTTATAATAATTAAGGCTATAAGCAAATTTGTGCGTAGTAACACGCTGTTTCACAATTTGCTCAGAGCTTTGAAAGCCTTTGAAGCATGGGTGCATTCAGCTTCATGCATACACGAGTTTCCAAAGTAACTGACAAATTGCATAATAAAAATATCGCATTTTTCGTTCTCATTTATATCGAATCGTCCATATTGCACTTCCTATTTTTATTTTTTTGCATTAACGAAAATAAAGATGAATTTTCGTTAGTGTTATTTTCGTTATAGTTATAGTTATAGTTAATGATATTTTTTAGTTATAGTTATAGTTATCGTTAACGAAATCATTTTATTTTCGTTAACGAACATTTTCGTTATCGTTATCGTTAACGAGAATCACACTGACCCCCACAGGGACCTATTATTGCCTGTATATAAAGTGGTCTTCCACAGCCAACGAGGTAATAGTAGAACCCCCACAGGGACCTATTATTGCCTCTTATATATAAACGGATACTTCCACAGCCAAAGAGGTAATAGTAGAACCCCACAGGGACCTATTATTGCCTGTATATAAAGTGGTCTTCCACAGCCAACGAGGTAATAGTAGAACCCCGTCACTACGTGTATGTACGTTACCGTACATAGCGATTATCGGTTTTCAGTAACTTGCATTATATGATAATATATTAAATTTTCTATGAAGGCCAATGAAAAAACGATAATCGGTTTGAAATCGGATTTCTAAAACCGATAATCGGTTTGCCAAAAAAAACGATATTAACAACCCTAATACATACATTACATACATATGTATTTACACACATACTCAACTTATACATAAATACTGTACATACATACATATGTATATACACACGTACATACTTATACATACATACATACATACATATGGCCATCATCTTGACTCACTTTGCCTGAAGTAATTAGGCCCCTCCTTAGTGGGATTGGTTCCTTTAGGTGCGCCTATTGCTCCCATTTAATAGCTCTGTTTCACTATGATGATCTAACACTCCATAGAAATTGTAGTATCATGCATAATTAAATGTCATGTGCATAATTACTGGGAACAGTAAATGTCTTATGTCTTATACGTATATATATACGTACATACTTGTGCATACATACATACATATGTATATACAAACATGATGCATACATACATACACACATGCATACATGTATACATGCATACATACACACATAGGAAAGGGCTGTGTTATTGGTGCCAAAGTTGATTTAGAACAGCAAGTTCATCCACAGGCATATCACCATTGGAAAAGTCACCACCGGCAGGCTCTCCCAAACACATAGAACCCAGCGAATGAAGTCCTGGTTTGATCTGTTACCTGTGAACTGATTCTGGGTTGCCATCGGTTGATGCCTTGTGTATTGGACAATGGTGCTTCAGAAGTTACTGATTACAATTGCAATTAGTTACAACTGGCTGTCAGTTGCTACTGTGTAACTGACCTGTCTCAGAGTTGGCTGTAATTTTTCTATTTTGTAGTTTGATATGTTTGTACATCATATTGAAATTTTCAGAAGGCCTATCACCATGTATCTGCATTGTATGGCTGGCCGATATGGAGGGCTATGAAGCACTCGTGACATGTTTGAACTTATTGACATGTTCAGAGGCTAGCATCTCAGGAATGGGTGCTCATATCCTTGCAAAATTTGGTGATTTTGTACAACGTTTTGTGTAATTTCTGATTCTGTAAATCACTTGGAGTTGAAACAAATAGTTTCCGGGTAATATGGGTGCAGAAGTGACCAAAACTCATAGATAGGTCAGTTACAAGTTTCCCATGACTGACCCTTGACCCTTGTATCATTTTGATCTCAACTTAAGACTTAAGACTGTGTGGCACAGTGGCCAACTGGTTAGAGCGGTCGCTTTGTAACGCGGAGAGATCGATCCTCGTCCGGAACAGTTACTAAGTAGGGACCTTGAGGAAGTCCTTAACTCACAATTGCTCTGCAATATAATTGCTTCTGCGCCGCCGAGGCGTGTGCACTTCTGGGCTTTGGGCCACCTTTAGAAGAAGGGCGATATCAAAGGCAGTTGTATTGGATTGTGTTGTAAGACTTGGCTCTTTCAAATTGCTTATCCACCATAGGATGGCTCTCTCTGTCTTAAGGTCTGATCTTCTGGATGTTGATCTGATTACGGCTTGGTTTTGGTGTGCCATCGGTTGATGCCTTGTGCATTAGACACCAGCACAATAGAAGTTACTCATTAATAATGATTCATGTAAACGTTCGTCTGGGCTGTTTTTCACCGATGTTGTTTTGTTGTTCTTAGGATGGATTCGCAGAAAACCTGTAACTGGGCTTCAGCTGACTTCAACTCTCCTTCAACCTTTGGTACACTGTCTCCCCTGCAGAAAATGAGAGCGGTCGTAGAATCAGTCAACCACCAACAGACCTTCGAAGGACTGAGTCGCGTCCCTCCTTTCGTCACTCCTTACACCCAGAGCTTCGTTTCTATCTTGTCAGACCTCGACCGAAACGGTTTCTGCTTGGAGAAGTCCGACGGAAGGCGTTCGGCGAAACCGTTCGATCCATCCTCCGAGCGCTGGGTGTGTTCACCCGACAGCACCAACCCGGACGTAGAAACCCCACAGATCGGGGTTCGATCCTCCGACATCGATCGGAAGATCTACCGCCCGAGTGCGAGGCGGTCCACCGTGTCGACCATGGTTCCACCACGAGGCTGGAACCGACCGAGCGGAACTGGGGACTTGTTCCACGATCGTGATCCTCGATTTCAATATTCGATCAATGATCGTCCCAGATCGACTGTTATAGGGATCCGGGATTCCCCACAATCACTTGAATTCCCGATGCGTGTAAATGATAAGCTGATGATCGGTGATCCTCGATCTTATGGTAGCCCGCCGCTGTTGGGTTTCGCTCGATCTTTCAATGATCCGCGGTGGATCGAGGTTCCGCACGTGCGTGGATCATTGAGCGATCGGCAGTCGTATGGTATTCCACGGACACTCGAATTTGTTCGTCTGATTCCGGATCGAAATCTCAGTTCTTCGTTCTTCGATACAACGGATCGTTTGGAGAACGATAAAGAACAGTCAAGTCAGAGGGTGCGTTTGGGTTAAACTACTGTCCATTGATGTGGCTTTTAGTACATGCAGTAATAGTAGTAATAGTGTCAACTAGTGTTTGAGTGATTGAATGAATGATTGATTGATTGATTGGTTGGTTGGTTGGTTGGTTGGTTGGTTGATTGATTGATTGATTGATTGATTGATTGATTGATTGATTGATTGATTGATTGATTGATTGATTGATTGATTGATTGATTGATTGATTGATTGATTGATTGATTGATTGATTGATTGATTGATTGATTGATTGATTGATTGATTGATTGATTGATTGATTGATTGATTGATTGATTTTGATTGATTGTATTGTTTAATGAATACTGATTTGTTGAATGAATGAATGAATGAATGAAATGAGTGAGTTAATTAATTAATGAATTAATTAAAAAAACAAATGAACAAAACAACATATGAAGGAAAGATTGATTGATTGATTTACTGACTGGTTGATTTATGAATGTACTGTTTGATTGAGTGAGTGAATGAATGATTGATTGTTTGATGATTGATTGATTGATTTATTGATTGATTGATTTTGATTGATTGATTGATTGATTGATTGATTCATGTGTAGCAGGTAGTAGCATCAGGTGATGAACTTCAGATGGAACCAATCGATCTTTCACTGAAATCCGGTCGATCGCCAGAGGTCACCAAGTGCAGTCCAGATCGAATGCTTACCAACTGCCAGACTTCCTCTCACGGTAATCATTGATTGAGTGATTGATTGATTGATTAGTGGATTGATTGATTGATTTGTTGATTGATTTATTGGTCTTTGATGATTGATTGATTTATTTATTTACTTTATTTATTTGTGGATTCATTGATTGATTTTTGAATTGATTGATTCATTCATTCATTCATTTGTGGATTGGTTGCTTGATTAATTGATGATTGAGTGATTGTTTGATCAATCATAAGCCAACAATTAAACTAGTATTAAACTTAATGAAGAATTGATAATTAAATGCGACAGATGAATAAGAGAGTGGTGAACTGTTTCTCTTGCAGAATCTTCTTCTCCTTCTGCTGCTATGATGCTGCCTTCAACGACGAAAGAAGAACCTTTAGACGACCTAGCCTCCTTCTCCTCCTCCTCTTCGTCCTCCTACTGCCTTCTGCCTGTCTGCCTAGCTCCACCAATCGACGGGTGAGACAACTATAACGTCTTCTCACAGCACTACTTATATAGCGCCGCTATAACGAATGCACTGGACATGAACATTAGTTTACCCAAGGATTTACAATAAGCATATGTCCTATATATTCATATGAATATTCTTACTTACTTACTTACGTACTGTGAACTATCGTAGGAAATTATGCTCATGCGTTTTATGAATATTCATAAGAAATTATGATTTTATTAGTATTCATAGGAAATTATGATAATGCATTTTATGGGTATTCATAGGAAATTATTATGCATTTTATGAATATTCATAAGAAGTTATGATAATGCATCTTATGAATATTCATAAGAAATTATGAAAATGCATTTTATGAATATTCATAAGAAATTATGATAATGTTTTATGAGTATTCATAAGAAATTATGATAATGCGTTTTATGAATATTCATAAGAGATTATGAAAATGCATTCATGAATATTCACACAATATTTTGAATATGCTTTTTGAAGCTATGCTATTCATGAATATTCATTGTAAATCTCTCGCTTTCGTACATTTCAGAATGTCCTCATTTCGAGGCTCTCCATTGACCGAATGTTTCGCTACGGCGTACCTCCCGGCGGGGTTCGGGGGTATACCACACCCAACCACAGAACCCCATAATGTGTCGGGTCACAGCACCACTCCCACGAAGCCTTCGAAACTGTTTCGGAGGCGAGGAAGACGCGGAGTCCTACACAGATGCTTACACGCCGGATGCGGAAAGATCTACACAAAGAGTTCACATCTGAAAGCACACTGCAGAACACACACCGGTAATCGCTATTTACAGTTTATTATTATTATTATTATTATTAATATTATTAATCACTTAACCTCTCTTGTACAACCCTTCTGACTAACGCACTCGTGAATAAGCTGGTGCCCTGCGCTTGGCTTTCGAGTGCATATTTAGAAGTTTGATTTTACGGGTTCAAACACTCCAGGCAAAATAGGGGGTGGTTTTATGGGTTCAAAACACCATAAATAAGTTTCTGAAATTTTTTTTATATTCTTCTACATGCGGAATACCAAGAAGCCTTAATTTTTGCGACCATCTCCAATGGAACCACTCCCCCCAAGTCTTAGAACCCCTCCGAATTATTTTCCTGGCTACACCCTGGCCATGCATCAATCTATGGTGCTGAGTAATTGTGAGTGATTGATTTGCTCAAGGTTCAAGGGCCTTACACAGTAACCGTCTCAGAGGAGGAGAATCGAACCCGAACAATCCACGATCTAGCTAGTCATTTCAGTTTCCAGTGTTCAACAATTGGCGCTGCCAGGCCTTTGTCGTCATTCGTCAACCTTCCTTCAAGAGCAGTTGAAGCAATTGGCTACTGTGTCACATGCCTATATAGATCCGGTAGACAACGTTTTAACGGTGTTTAAGAGAACGATCTATCGAAGAAACTACCGTGTTCCTCGCTTATATAAATTATTAAAATAACGTTTTAAAGGTGTGTAAAGAGAGAGTTCTTACCAATTGGGTACAGTTTCCCGTAGGGCCCATATTACTGGAACCATGACATTTTCGTCATCAGTTTCCAGTGTTATTGGCGCTGCCAGGCCGCTAACGTTATTCGTCAACCTTGTTTAAAATGCGATAATTATCAGCAATTGACTACGCGTCACATGCCTAATATAGCGGCAGTCGACAATGTTTTAAAGGTGTTTAAAGAGAACGATCTATGACATAAACTACAATGTGGCTATGTCCCACGCTTATATAAATTATTGAAATAACGTTTTAAAGGTGTGTAAAGAGAGCGTGATAACCAACTGGGCACAGTTTCCCGTAGGGCCCATATTATTGGAACCATGAAATTTTCGATGTATTTGTTAAACACCACTGTCTAATTACCAAGCATTATTCGATGGCGCTGAGCAACTGTGAGTGAATGACTTGCTCAAGGTCTCTACACAGTAACCGTCTCAGAGGAGGAGGATCGAACCCGTACTTACCGCGTTACAAGGCAACCACTCTAACAAATGATTTTCGTTTTCTGGTGCTAACTGCTGCATTCATCCTCTGCTGTCAGCCAACTGATGAATGTCTTTGCACTCTTTGCCTTTGAGTCTGCGGTTCACTTCCTGGTGGCGTTTTAGGGTGAAACAGACAATTGAGTCAAATTGACGCATTGTCTTGTTTCACGTTTGCGCTTTAGAGTGTCATCAATTATTATCTCCCTGTCTGTCGATGTAACTATGGATATCTCTGTCAATATCTCTGACGATATCTATTGATGGATGTATTTAGTCAGATGGGCCTTTATCTTCATCTGTTATCTATGGATACCAATCTATTATTTTATGAATGGCGAGCAATGTGTCTTTGGATTGATGTCTGTATAAATATGAATCTATCTATTGGCATATCAATATGTGACAATAGCTTATAAAAAATTATTGTACTTATGCTTTATGCTTAACTACTTTGAAATATAATTTGTTTTGCTCTTGGGATCAATAAACAAATTGAATTGAATTGAATTAATCTATAGATATCTGTCTGTCTATTTACGTTTTACTGTAATTACATTTTACTTTTCTGTAATTACATTTTACTGTAATTACATTTTACTGTAGTTACATCTTACGGTAAATTACTGTTATTACATTTTACTGTTATTACATTTTACGGTAATTACATTTTACTGTTATTACATTTTACTCTAACGTACGTGTTACGCTTACAGGTGAGAAGCCGTACATTTGCACTTGGGCCGGGTGTAACTGGAGGTTTGCACGAACAGACGAACTGACGCGGCACAAACGGAAGCACACAGGAGATCGTCCATTCAAGTGCGGTCTATGTGTTCGATCATTCGCTCGATCCGATCATCTGGCTCTTCATCTCAAAAGACACTGAGGATTTATTATGCATGACGTGGACTCCCAATCGATGTGCGAGCTCTTCTCGGAAGTCAGGACGAGAATTTCTGGTGCTCGGCGTGGACTCGGAATTGTGCCGAGCACTTTTTCTCTCGATTCGTGGTGGTGGGTGGTGCTCGGAGAGGACTCGGAATGGCGGAATGTTGTCTGGTGATTTTCTTAAGTCAGAACATGCATTTGTGGTGCCTGTGGCGTAGTCAGAATGGAGTTTGGCACTTTTTTCTGAATTCAGAATGAGTATTGGCACTTTGTTGAGCGTCAGAATGAGGATTTGCACTTCTTATCTAACATCGATTTGAGGATTTACACTTAATCTGAACGTGTAATGGGGATTGGCAATTTTATCTTAAATCAGTTTGAGGATTTACACGTTATCTTAAATCAGTTTGAGGATTTGCACTTTATCTTAAGTCAGAATGAGGATTTACACTTTATCTTAAGTCAGAATGAGGATTTGCACTTCTTCTCCGATATCGGTTTGAGGTTTTACACTTTGTCTTAAGTCAGAATGAATATTTGCACTTTATCTTAAGTCAGAATGAGGATTTGCATTTGCCTAAGTTGAAATGAGGCTTGGGCACTTACATAAAGAGCATCAATGCATTTGAGACAGTGTCACGGTGTTGCAAATCCTTTGCATTCTTGTTAGTTTGTGACTGAACCTTCTTGCCCGGTTTTGAGACTCTTTAGTGGTTGCAATGTAGCTGCTTGAAAGTAGTTCAGACAGAAGTTTGTAAGTAATGTAAAATGTAAATTCAATTCGGAGTCTATCTTTTAGTCATGGTGTAATTGTAATCATAAACTTACGGTGTAGTTGTAATCTTACACTTATGTTGTCAGAATTTTCTGCGGTTTGTACAGGCGAGTAATTATCGTAAGACTTGGGAAGTTGGTTGTTCGGTTGTAATACGGGTAATACGGCTTGGTTTTGGTTCGGCTTCAGTAGATGACTTGTGCGTTAGACACTGGCACAATAGAAGTTGCTATGCACAAAACTCTTGGGGCCTTGCGTTCAATTGTAAAGTTTTTTGCAGGACTTTTCAAACCAGTTGTTTTGAGAGAAAACTCTGAAGTGGTAATTTAGAACCGGTGAGAGAAAGTTGGAATTGTAAATTGATATTGGAATTGTTGAAAGGTTTGTTTTTGTAAGTGGTTGTTGTAGATGCGAAGTTTTGTGCTTTAGACGAACTGAGATATAAGTGTATGGTGGTATGATGTTTTGCACTGAGAAGTTACTCTTTTGCATGGGGAGAACATGTGAGTGTTGTATGATGTGATAAAGTTTTACTGGTTATTGAGAAATTGTGTTACAGCGTAAACGAGAACGTGTTACTTGATGTGATGAAGTTGTTCGATTTAGAAGCTGTCATCTGATATTCACGTATTCTTGGCTATAACCATTCCTGCCACATGGAGACCTCATGTATAATTATTATGCATATAGATGGAGCTCACATGGAGACCAGATGTGTAGGCCTATAGATGGAGCCCACATGTATGTAGATGAGGCCCACATGGAGACCACATTTATATAGATGGAGACCACATGCAGCCCATGTAGGACCATGTTCCCATATTGGACCCGTTTAAAGCCAGGGCAGAAATTTGGTTGAGATTTCTGTTCCACGTGCGCTCCCTAGGAAACTCAGCTATAATGAGTACACTGACCGTACACTGTCCGTAGGGAAGATGAGACGGCGAGGAAGAGGACTGGCCACCCCCTCACATATGCCGAGGCTAAGAAAATGAAGTCACTAACACTTCATACCCATGGCTGCTTCTAAGGCTAGCTGAAGGGACTGCTTAGAAACATCTAGATTTTACATTTAAAGGCGGAGGGCATCCTAAGTCATCTTTCTTATGACAAAATGTCGTTAAACAGCAATTAACTTCAGGGTAGGAGTTAATTTATGAGCTGACGTCGGCATTATAATCAAACGCCATCAAAGGTGGCTGATGATAAATGACCATGAAGTTATTTGTAAACTACAGCGCTCTCTTCAGACCGACTGCATTGCATGCATTCAGATATCACAGTTCAACGACCCATTTGCGCACCATTTGTACCGAAAAGTGGGACAGTTACTTTAGGCCTATGTAACTTGCCGCCAAACTGTTCAAATGGAATAACGTGTAAGCAGCCGTTTGCAGTGAGGCCCGTGAGGGTTACTTAAAGAGAAAGAGCAGAGCTTGGATCCGAGCTCCCTTTCTGAACATTTACACCAGAGGTGTCAAAAACCGGTCCTTTCTGGCCCGCCCACAATGTTTTTCTGGCCCGAGAAGCCTTGCCTATAAACTACACATTATTTAGCAATGAAAATTGACCAGTTTCTTGAAAATGAAAATTCAACTGATTTGTCATTATTTAAGGCTTAGGCCTACCGAGTTTTATGTGATGTTAGTGACTGAAAATGAAGAAAATTTGACTTTATATGCTAGAAATGCACCATTTAAGATTTAGTATTGCAAAGATTTTCTAGGGAAGGACCTATAGTGAGCCCCTCCCAGACCCCTACCCTATTCTGCTCAGGCGCCTTCGGCACCCTGGTCCGCCACTGGCTAGAAATTATTGCCACTGGTCCACCATTACAAAAGGTTTGACACCTCTCATTTACCGAGACGTGCATACAATAGGACCCACCAGAAACAAAGTAGTCCAACTGTTCCGCTTCACTGAATTCACAACAGTTGTAGAATACAATAATTATAATAGACCTACAGTATTTTGATAGGCCTATTGTCCTAGTCCAAAGTTCATAATTGCACGTGCGACCGTAACGAGAAAATATCGATGTCGCTGAGCAGCTGTGAGTGAAGGACTTGCTGAACCTTGCCAGCATTTCCCTGGGAATTTGGCGAGACCCACATGGGCTCTATTATGCTGGTCGGCATATGATAAATATATGGGTCCTATTTCAATGTGTGGGCTCAATGCGAGAAGGCAGAGAAGTTCCAAACGCAATGACCTGCATGGAGGCTTGAACCCGTGCTCTCCCAGCCTCTGCGCGTTACAGGCCGAGTGCTCATTTCATTCGGCATTTGAGCAATCATCTGACTTTTAAAAATGTGTTAGGGGCCTATGTAAAAAATTAATGTCATGATCGCGGGCGTCCGCAGGAATTTTTTTTGGGGGGTGGGTATTTTTTAGTGGGGCAAAGTTTGAATTGTTCGCACTGGGTCTAACGATCGAGGGTGCCAAAAGCAATTGAACCTATCACGTCACCCTCAAATTATGCTTCACTACTCGCTCCCTCCCGCGGATCCCAACAGCCACCAACGTTTATGGAAGCATATTTGACATGATAATTATTGGGACCCGTTTTCAGCTATAGGCCTATCTGAACGTTAATTATTTCAAACACAAAACTGTTTAAAGTTTCAATGTTTTTATATATTTTAAATTTTTGAAGGTTATCTTGACTAGTTTGGATAAAAAAATAAACTGTGGAAAAAATCATAGCCATTCATTCATGGTTAAAAACCAAAATGATAAGTAATTTTTTTAAATGTTTGCAAAATCCGGGGGCAAATGCCCCTTCCCCTCCGGACACCCATATGGTCATGATACCAAAATACAGGCATACGTAGGCCTACATACAGATAGATCATTTTGCAGGCATAATTATAATGTGTATTGTGTGTAAGAGAGACTTTTGGTGCACTGGCCCAGTTAGGCTAGCTACATTGGTTAGAGCGTATAGACTTCGTCTCATGCGCTTCTGTGAAAGAGAGCGTGCGGATCGCAATTCACTTCCCGATGCTGGCTTATTTAAGAGATTTTAATCTCGGGCTATAGTAGCCTACATTAATCCTTATGCCTATATGGGGACCATAACTGGTGTGAAGGTGAAGGCGTCCATTCAAACGGGGGAGCGGAGGTGAAGGATCTCACCCGATCATTTCACTGATAAGTTCTTAAATGAGCAGGGTCGAGACCATTTATAGGCCTACGGTCGCTATAGAAAACGCGAACATTAAAATTGTATTCTGGTCCAGGAGGGGCCAGTGCAGTCTCCAGCATGTCTCAGATTTGCGTTGGGCTTGACCCCCACAAGCTCAAATTTACCACTAGACCCACGCCACGTACGTCTATAATCCACCTTATAGGCCTAGGCCTACATTGGATCCGACAGCTTTTGCCTTGTGTAACAGGAACCTCGTTAACGTTGCACTCTATAGCTTCCGCTACGGGCCTCGCATAATTATAATTATCTAACCGTTAACTTGTCATGACACGGTATACTTATAAACTTAAAACTATTAAAATTTGCCCGTCACGAATCTGGCCCGAAACACAGCTATAATAGGCCTAGGCCTATATGTGACAGAAATCAGGCATACATTCAGCTGAGAGCAAAATGATTTTCGAGATTTATGCTCGAATTCGATCTACCATGATTACGGCCGAAATTGGAGCCGCAATTAAAATGCGAAATGTGACGAGTATCAGATTTCGCTGGTGGGACGTATATCTACACGAAACATCCGATTCAGTCACGAGAATAAGCAAGAAAACACCAGCGATCTGGTTTTCAGAGTTCCTGAAAAGGCGCTTTATAAAATGAATTCCGATACGTGTTTATGTAGGCTACACGGTTGCGACTGATTCTGTTGAATATATCTTTGTAAAAATCCGGTCTAAAATCGAAGGATCCAATTGCAGATTCATGCGGCAGAAGAGCTGATATTGCGCGAGCAGGCAGGTTCGAAGCTCTTCCAGAAATCACAATTCTTTGGCCACTGCATTTATCAGCTCTTGGTACCTCTTCGATCGGGAGGATAAGTACTTACTTCGCAAGGGGGAGGGGTCGACAGTGTAGTGGTAACATCACTGGCGTGAAGAGCAGTAGGTAGTGGGATCGCTTCCCGCAACCCTCCCAAAAAGTCCACTCAGCCTATCATTCGCGAGATGGCGCGTTGGTAAAATAAGATGTAGGACGTGATGGGCGCCTTGCATGGCTGCTGTATACAGTTAAATTCGACTCCTGTAATAACTGTGATCATCCGTTCATACTGAATTGTAATCATCCTGCGTTTGTGTCAGCTTGAAAATAATAAAAGGAAATTTTTTATCGTGCCTAGATATGAGGTTACTTACTTGCTTTTACCAATGAACGAGGCAATGACTTTAGCGACATCTAGCCATAAACAAAAGAAAGTCTTGATGTTTAGTTATTTAATCGGAATCAAAGTCGTTTTTTAATTCGAGAAAAGTCTTTTTTGGCGTACATTTTAAATTTTTTGCTCTGTTTTTATAACCTGCTGAGGTTCGTTTCATCCAACGGAAAATTTTCTTTTGATATCAGTTGCGCTGTTGAACGCGCGCTTATTTTATGACCAGCTGCAGGTCGAAACGTGTTTTAGGCTAAGTGCCAGTCCTAAGCCTGGATGAAGGAGGAGGGCGACGCTAATGATCGTTGTTATCACACAGTGGAGTTAAACTGCAACTACTAGTTTAACGGAGTAGCTAATTTACTTCATGTTGTATTCTGATTTGTCCGATTTATTTGAGCATGTCAATGGCCAAAAGTGCATAGTCCTACCATCAGAGAAAATGTTCTGATGTTACCCTGAGCAGGTTTTCGACTTGTAATTGTCGTTAGTAACTTATATAGCGCCGGTGTATATTGCAGAAGGTAGCAACCGATGGAACACCTAACCAAACCACAATCACGGAAATATCCAGAAGATCAGTCCGCAAGATACGGCCCTGTTGAGTGGTAGAGGTGTTTAAAGGTGTACCACAATACTTCTATTTTTACTAGTGAAACATAAGGAAGGCTTTGAAACACCCTTACCTTGCAATTTGTTTTAATTTTATTACCCGAGGGAGAAATGATCCCCAGGAACCAAAAATTATGTTAGAAGTAACATTATTATTACTACTACTATTAAGGATCCTGAGTGGCCGAGTGGGTTGGTAGCCTCCTTGTCACGCCGGCGCCCCGGGTTCGCTTCCCGGTCGGGTCGGTTTATCAGAGATTAATTTCTCGGATCTTTACTGCGGGTGGCTCGGTCGCATTATAAACGTGGAGTACAATACAACACACAATACAACACATCACAATACAACTGGGGCGCGGTGGTTTAGGGGTATGTTCGGTGCCTTGCAGATGGAGGGTTGCAGGTTCGAATCCACCTCAAAGTCGCCGCGTAGGGACCCTGGGCAAGTCCTTCACTCGCAATTGCTCATGCGCTTCGGCGTGAAACTCCGATTCAGCGTTCCGCGCAGTAGTCGGGAGCGCTTCTGAATAGGAAATCTGGTAGGGCGCTATAACAAGTGTTCAAATACAATACAATACAATACAATATTATTACCATAGGCTTAGCTACATTGAGGCACGAGGAGGCAGTTTGCCTCCTCTTGCTTAGTTTATATACTGGAACTTCTTTTGACCAATGACCCTATGACCAGGATTTTGCCAGTGGTCTGTGAAGTTGCCTCCTCTTGAATTTAAGTCTCGCTACTGATTATTACGAACATTTAGTCACTCAAGAAATGTGAATTGGAGGCATGGTATGATTGTAGTTTGTAAGGAAAATTAACATTATTTTGATAATGTTGTTTATGTTTTTGCAGATCCAGCTGATTTCCGATTACTATCTCAGCAATCCAATGATTAAAAGATGAATTCCAGCCTAGAACTTGACAATGAAAAATTGCGGCACAAGCTGCAGGACTTGCGCAAAACAAATTTGTCCCTCGTGACCGAGAATCACAGACTGGTAGAAATGCTCGAAACGGTCGGAAGTGAATTGAGGAATTCGTCGTCTCATATCCGAAATCTTGAGGATTCCGTCGAAAGTTACCGCAGCAAATCGCAAGAACTGAGTGGTGTGCTTACCGTTTTCCAGAGTGTGAGTAAGTCGAGCGAGGAGGACTGTGAGAAGCTCAAACAGAAGTACGAAGAGTGCTCACATCAGCTCGCCGAGTCGGCCAGCCTCATGCAGAGTCAGTCAGTTGCGATCGAGTCGCTCAAGAGAGAAGTTGGTGAATTGAAGAACTTGCGGATGAAGACAGAAGGTGATTGACAGTACAATACTACTATATACAATACAATTTAAGACTTCACTCTTTGGTCGGGCCTGGGTTGGGAGCGCCGCTGAGTAGTTATCTTGAAGGGGCGCTATATAAATTACTTAGATAGATAGATATTTGATATTGTTATTAGACGGTAGTTTCACTGGTTCGGGTCGGGAGCGCCATGGATGAGTTTTTTCTGTCGGATTACAATTGCAATTTTGTCCTTTACGTTCTGATAGCATTGTGTCTGTATGATGGCTTCCTGAAGGGTGCCTTATTATCCTGGTACATATCATTGTTGTTATCGTTATCATCATCGTCATAACAACAGCAGCTTTTATGTATGAAAAAATTAAGTGATATTTATGCATTTGTTAAGCACCACTATCTAATGATCGGTCATCAATCGATGGCACTGAGGACTAAATTTCTCTCCAGTAAATGCATTTTCTCCAATAACTGTGACAACAATATTTTATGTGTTGAAAGCCCATGAATTGTAGGATAATGAAGATGATGATGATTATGAGGGTGACAATTAATGGTGATAATGATTATGATGATGATGATTAATGATGGTGATGAATGATGATCATGATTATGATGATGTTGATGATTGCCTGGCAGGTTAACATATGAATTATATAATTATGATGATAACAATTTTAATGGCGATTTGCCATATGGGATGTAATCTCTAGTCATTTGGACATTTGAAATTGCCATGTTTCAACAGCTCCCTTGATGAAAAAATTAGGTGATTTAATTTTGATTTCAAAATGAAAAATTAAAATTCCCTGATGATTACTGATATCATTTTGAAATGATAATGACACACATGGTATGAATTCTGGTCTCGTTTTTAGCCGAACGCTACCTTGCCTTGGAAACGGCCGAGAAGATCCAGCGGTCTTATGAAGAGCTGCAGAGCAAATTCAAGAAGACTCTCTCATCTTCTGAAGAGGAGGCCGACATCTTACACAAAGAACGCAGCCAACTACGTGAAGATCTTGAGGGTCGCTGCACTGAGATCAAAACCCTCCAAGAGGAAATCAAGAACCTGAGAGCCGAGATTAGCGTGCAGAAAAACGTGCGACGAGAAAACGAACAGAGAAATACCGATCTGCGATCGCAGATGAAAAATCAGTCTACGAAGATCGAGAAATTGGAACAGGATTTGGAAAACCACAAAAGGTTCAAAGTATGGACGAGTTATTTTGTCTCTGTTGTTAAGTCTTGAGTTTTTGTATAAGTTATGCTGCTGGGTTACGGAAGCCGATTGGTTAGAATGCTTGCCTCAGGCACTATAAATTCACAGATTATAAATTTCCAATTTACAGATTACAAATTTACAGTTCCCATTTAAATTGTTATTTAGTAATATTATATTGATGGAAAAAATCGGAAATTTACATAGTACAAATTTATCATCCCTAAATTTACATATATCAAATTTACAGATTACATATTTACAGTTTACAAGATTGCAAACTTACAATTTACAAATTACAAGTTTACGAATTTACAAAGTTAAAATAAATTTACAGGTTTACTTTTTGCAGAACTTTACAAATTACACATTTACAGATTGCAATTTACAGATTGCAAGATATCTCAGAATTCATGTTGTAAACAGGAATGATTTTCTTAATCCAGGTGAAAAATGGAGAGATGAAGACCGTGATGGACCAACAGCGGAAGCGGATTGCCAGCCTTGAGGCTGATATTCGAGGAGTTCACTCAAAGCTTTCTCAGTTGGAATCACTGCTTCAGTATTCTAAAAAGACGTCTGCTAAGGGTAAAAATTCTGTGCAAAATGACGGAACTCTGGCCTCTGGGGCCTCGAGCAAAACCGATAAGAATGGTGGTAGAAATGGTGCCGATGACAGCATCGACCTGGAAAAACTAGTAGCAGCGGAAAGCGAACTGCTTCAACTTCGAGGGGATGTGTTGCGGCTGGCCGGCAGTTTTGCTGAATTGTCTGGAAAGGATTTGAGTGGTGTTTTGGACACTGAGGAAAAGGATAAAGGGTTTGCTGTAGGGCGTCAAAAGGAAAATTTTGAGAACGAAACGCTTGAGGTTTCGGTTACAGCGCTGGCTAGCATCGAGAAACGACTGTCGAACTTTGAATCGATGAACGCTAGGCTTGTTTCGCACATTGCAAAGCTCAACACGCAGATTTCTGAACTGCAAAAGAACGGGAATGAACAAACAACGAAACAAGAGCGAGAACGTCAGAAAAGAATGCAGCAGATAACTCTCCTGGAAAAGCAGTTGGATGATAAAGTTCAGGAAATGTCAACACGGACGTTCGAGCTGAATAGCATAAAGGCGGAGTTTGAAAGATCCAAAACAGACTGGGAAACGGTGCAGACGGAACTGGATGAGAAACGGAAGGAATGCCGACAGATGGCGTCCGATATGAACCGATTGAAGGAGCTGCATTCAGAGCACTGTGTCGAGTTGGAGGGGCAGATTGCGTTAGTCGAGAAAGAACGTGGGGAAACAAAAACTCGCCTTGAGCAGACGGAATCGCGGTGCCGAGCGCTGCAGCAGAGTTTGAGTCAAACGATTGACATGTCGGATGCGCTTAAGGATGACCTTCTGACCTGTCGACAGCTGGAATCGATGGTATTGGATATGGAAAAGCAGGCGAAGGAAGCAACGGAAAGAGCGGAGGAGCTGGAAGGGACGCTGAGTTCGCTTCGGACTGAGTTTGCTGTTCAGCTGGAGAGTGCTCGAGTTGTTGAGGACGACTACCGGGTGCGGCTTGAGGAGTGGAGTGAGCGAGTGAGGTTCTGTGAGGAGCGGGTGAGCAGAGCCGAAGAGCAAGTACGGCTCAACGAGGGTGAAATAACGAGGCTGTTAACGGAACTGAACTGTAGTCAGGTGTCGCTTAGAGATGGAGCGGAGAAGATTGAAGTCGTAGAACGCGATCGGAACCTTCTCCAGTCGCAGGTCGTTGAGTTGCAGCAGAAGCTGAAACGAGAGACTTCCCATCTTGAGTCATCGCTCGACAGCGCCGAGGAAAAGCTGGAACAGGCGTCGGAAGAACTGGCGCAAAGGGATCGCCGGATCGCAGACCTGACGCAGAAATACGAGGATATTCGTCTGGAGAAAGCGAGAACGGAGAAACTGTTGTCGAAGTTGGAAGAGTCGGATAGACTGCGGATGGAGCTGGAGATGGAAGAGGAACGGATGAATGGCGTATCCGTCAAGCAGCAAGGGGAGATCGAAATGCTACGGGTGATGTTGAAGGAACGTGAGGCGGCAATCGAAGATCTCCAAAGTCGGGTCGTTCGAGCATACAAGGAACTCCAGGAGAAGACGAAAACCGATAAACACTCGTTTGCCGAGGTCGAACAGCTCAAGGCCGAGGCCCACACGAGGGACTCACAACTGGCCGAGGCCGCGAGGAAAGCGGAATCACAGGACAGGGAATTGAAGAGTTACAGAGAACAGCTGGAGTCAGTTCGAGCCGCTTTGATGCAGTGCAGGGAGGAGCTACAACGGAATCGGTTGGATTTTGAACTGCTCAACGAGAAACTTCAGGAGAAAGAATGGGACATCCAGCAAAAATCTGCCAAGGTGAAACAACTTGAGCAGAGGCTCGACGAGCATCTGTCGGTCCTTACAGAGTCCGAGCACAAGCGGCTCCGTTTCGAAGGCGCTATGCAGAAAAATCAGCTCGACGCAGTGCAGTACGAGAAACAGGTTTCCGGCCTCGAAGACCAGGTTCACGACCTGCTCGCACTCGTTAAAGAGCAGTGCCTCAAGATTCAGAAGGACGAGGCCGCGAATGGACAACTGAGCGCGGAACTCGACGGTCGAAACGCTCGCATCGAGGAGCTGGAACGCTCTGCTGGAAACCTTCAGCAGGAACTGAAACGGATGACGAATATGAACAAACGTGCAGAGCAGGAACTGTGCGCCTCACGAGAACACCTCCAGAAAATGCACAATGATCTCATCGGTGCTAGACAGGAACTGGTTTCTCTTCGCTGCCAGCATGACCACCTCGCGAAGGACTTGGCGGAGGCTGTTGCTCTACTCCAACAGAAGGACTCTGAGCTGACTAAACTGCTTGAGACTCTATCCGTCGCGGAGGAATTCCGATCGAGATACAGCGACCAGCTGGAGCAGTCGGAAGAGGCGTATCGCAGCCTCAAAGCCAGCTACCACCGGGATCTCCACCATCTGAAGAAAGTCCACGAGGCGGCGATTGCTGTTCGAGAGAACGAAAACCGTTCCCTACAGCAGGATCTCGTTGCATCCAACGAGCAGCAGCGGCATCTGGAAAAGAGGGTGAGACTGCAGATGGAGCATAGAGAGAGCCAACACACCGAGTCAAAGAGAAAACATACAGAGATAATGGAAGTGCAGGGCAAAGAGAGAGCGAGTTCTCTCTTGAAAAATAATTCAGAAATCGGTGTCAAAACGAGCGCTAATGCTTTAGAATTGTCGCGCTCTACATCTAAAGCTTCGCTGAGCGATACATCAATTTTCAGCAACTCACAGAGTTCAAGCAACTCGGAGGTTGCGCTCATGAAAACCCACCACTCGGACAGGGACCATCGTCAGTGCTTGCCTCACGAAGGATGGTCCACTTCTTCTGGGAACCACGGCCCCTGTACGGAGCTGGATTTTCGGGCTGTGCAATGTGGGTTGGATCAGGACGAGGGACTTCGGAATTCACAGATTCCCAATCAGAGTTATTCCAACTTTGCAATGCAGCAGTGCGAAGATAACAATCGCTTGAGTAATGACTTTTTCCAAACAATGTGGAAGGAGTTACTGAACTCCAAGGTCGAAGAACATCCTGTTTCTGGATACCATCCAACACGGTGCGCCAAACAGGATGAAAGTCGGGTAACCATGTGTACTCCAGTTCACGCTTCCGATCATTCAGCATCTGCAGTCGATCATTCCGCTCTAGCAGTTAACCATTCCGCTCCAGTGAGTAACTCTTCCACTTTACCTGTCAGCCATTCTGATTTAGTCGTCTACCACTTGGCTCCTTGTGGTAAGCGTTCCACCTCTTCCATCGACCATTCCAATTCAATGCAACCCCAAAAGGATCCGTACAAATCTTCCAGAAGCAAAGTCCACCCACAGAACCCTTCAAAGTCCCAAACACCAGAACCAAAGCCACGACAACACCAAACCCCAAACCCAAAGAAAACCGATCCCGTAACAAACACTGCTTTCTCAAGAAGTGCAACAAAACTATCGAAGAATGCGTCCAAGAGATCCACAAGAACCTTAGTCAATGAATCTCCTTTCTCACCAATATTTGCCAACCGACATTCACCGAATCCTACGACCGCTATTTCGTACTACGAGAAAATTCTCCCAATGAGTATATCGGATGCTGAGGTCGAGAAAATCATCGCGGGCCGAGATTTTTACGATGGAGAGAGATTTTCGTGTCTAAGCGACGAGTAGGAATAAAAAGTCATTCTGTTACAGTTTATTTAATTTTCGTTTCCACAAGGATAACAAAACCAATTCGAATTTTCAATGAGGTGCCGAGGAAAGTCGAAATAAAATATTTTTTATGCACTTGAAATTTGTTCAACCCGTCATGTCAGTTGAGTAGAACAGTATATGCTTGTATGTATATGTATGTGTCTATGTGTGTGTATGTATGTATGTGTCTGAACGTTTGTATACTTTTTTTTAACCTTACGGAGGTTTTCAAACATGGTCAGGGTCGTTCATAAAGGTCATCCACAGAAAATAACCAACGTTGGACTCCCTCCCTCCCCTTATCCCGCATTTAGCCTTAACCCCACTCCTTTGCAGACGTCTGCACACCAAAACCAATGAACAAAATAAAACACCGACACTGAATTACGTCATTAATAAACTACTAGAGCTGTTGACTGGATAAAACTGCACTTCGATTCCAATCTGCCTATCCACGAGGCAGCGTGTGGTCTGATCAGTACACTGTTAGTGTTGGGTATTAAATGAAGAATTTTAACTAAATCTTTCAACGAGTACGATATTCGTGTTTACATAGTTTCAGGGGTAAACTTGCGCTTTAGGGGTCCCGATTTTGAAGATTTTCTAATGACAACACAAACCCTAACCCTGACCCTAACCGACCCTCACGACGCTTAACCTGACCCTAATCGACCCTCACGACGCCATTGAACTAGGCTGATTAGTGTCAATGTGTGATCTTTTATAATACATACTCCCCTGGAATATGGGTGTCATTATTCGGGACCCCTAAAGCGCAAGTTTACCGTTTCAGGAAGGTTGAAACATGAATCATGAAAATCGCTATTCAGCTGTCCGAGACTGCAACAGAACATTACAAATAAAGAACCATCTAGCGATCATTGATGCATTCCAATGTTTAACGCCGTCTTTGGACTACAAAGTCTTCAGAGAATCTAGCGATCAAGCGCAAATAATTGTTATTATAAAGCAATGATGCGCGCAATTAAAGGTGTCTAATTCGAGCAGTCTCCCAAGCTGGGTACAGCGAACCTTCTGAACGGGTGCCGTAACTGCATGGATGGCCGAACCATTATATTTGTGCAGCTTTTTTTCCTGTCAATATAATATAAAAATCACTGATAATTATCACTGCTTACTGTGCTGAGCGCTGACATAAGTTTAATGAACATTTTTAAAATTTAAATCCTCTGAAATAATATTTTATATGAATTAATAAAATAGACGCTCTCAGACCAAGTTATATTAAGGGTTTCAGAGACCGGGGGCAAGGGTTGATGACTGCACCCCCTTTTAATTTTCTTTTTGACTTTTAATCTTTCTTGTCATAGTAGGCTACTGTGTACCACTGAAAGCTAATTTTGCGACACCTGGTGATGCGCCCGGGGGCGGCTGCCCCCTTCTGCCCCCCCCTTCGTTACGCCACTGGACGCTCTGCAGAAACGTATGGATGCAATATTTGCATTAGCATAGATTAGTATCTTAAAACATATAGGACAGATGGATGGAAGGGGGGCGGCGGATGTGTTAACGACATCTTATGGGAACAAAGGCCGTTAACTACGATAGGATAAATTGTTTTTAACATCTCTCATTGTTCTTATGACATAATGGAATTAGCTACCGAAGAAAGCCAATCAACCATCGTGTCTCACTTTAATATAGCACAGGTTGTTACTGTTTAAAAGGTGTCTAAAGAGTCCGCACTATCCAATCGGCCACCATGCATGTCTGTTGAGCCATAACCCTAAAGCAATTCATTGGCTGCCTATTTATAACTTCTAACGGTGCCTATATATGAATGTCTCTGGCTACATAGGAGAGCTCTATTGCCCCATCTCACGTGGGGCTGGTGGCGGAAATCTTTGTTCTGCGTCTCGAGGTGAACTTATTGTTCTCTTTGAACGCACTTCGAAGATACAATTAACATCGTGACTTTTCAGTAGTTGGATGACTTGGATCGACCACGTAGAATAAACGTCCTTCAGATCTGAGTGTTCTTTCAACAATATAGTGACTCTGCACACACATTTTAGCAATAGCGACTCTGCATATAACTGTTACAGGCATCTGAAAACTGTCCTTAATCGCTGGAATTATTGATCTGGGATCGCCCATTTAGTAGGCCTATCTTCATTGAGCGGCATTATTTAAGTCCTCAGAAAATAAATGAATTAATAAAATAAAAGCTCTACAGTAAAGTATGGGTGCAATATTTTCTTTAGGTTACGTTTGCAAAGTATTTTGCAAACCTTTTTTTATCTGAAATCTAGAAGTATATAAGGTTTGAACAGTTTGTCTATTACGGTAACAACAGGAGACTTCGGTTTCAATTACGTCTAAGATGAAGGTATATAAATCGCAGAGTGAAACGTTATATTGATTAAATCCGTTCACGTCGACGATAAAGTTTGATAAGCTTTAAAATTCAGACGATTAGGAAGTTCATCTTGTCAGTGATTTTATGATGTATATCTATTATAAGTGTTCTTTCTATAACAAGTGTTCTATAACAAGTGTTCAAATACAATACAATACATAATAATTAGAATAAGTAAGTAAGTAAGCATATTCTTTATTTTATCCAACTGTATAACCGCGCTTTGGTTTACATGAAATTAAACATGATAAAACATTCTTATTAAAAACGTTTTTCTCATTAAGTTGTCAGCCCGTAGAATGATTCAGTTTGGGACGCAGGGAATAGGGGATATAACGTTGCTAATTGGTTTGTTTGTTAAATCAGAGTTATATTTCGACAGGTACTTAAAGATTCGAACATAGCAAACACGATTGGCGTCGACCGCCTCCTTTCGCCAGGCTTTGGACTGGCACTATACCAGGTAGGGTAGTGGCGGAGTTATTTTCTCTATTGGTTAAACACCGCGTCATATCAAAGTAGATTAGCTTCGCGATTAGTAGTAATATCAAAATGATGGGTTGTCTATTTAGCGATTGAATTGGATCCACAGTTTAACGGCAGCTTATGACAACGCAGGCCGTTGCCGCCGACAAAGATTAGTTTTGGCATATTACAGCTCTCATTATTTAGCGATTGAACGCAATTGGCATGTATTATTTCAGAAAGACGTTGCTATATAAAGGTGTTTAAAATCAGTTACATTTCATGCTATAATGGCATACAGATCTTAACGGACCTCCAGCACTCCCGTAGTTTGGTACTGTGCCTGGTCAAAAGCCTTAGTAAACGGTTGGGCGACGTCACGGTCAACGGCCCTATAGGGGCCATTATTATCGTTAAACACTTCAAAGTACTGTCGACTTCTAACGACCTCTTGTGGTGACATCGCTATATATACACACATGCGTTTACATTAGTATAATTTTTATAAACTTCGTTTAATTTCAAACTGACAATTACGCAGGATGATTACAATTCAGTATGAACGGATGATCACAAGTTATTACAGGAGTCGAATTTAACTGTATACGGCAGCCATGCAAGGCGCCCATCACGTCTTACATCTCATTTTACCAATGCGCCATCTCGCAAATGAAAGGCTGAGTGGACCTTTGGGAGGGTTACGGGAAGCGATCCCGCTACCTACTGCTCTCCACGCCAGTGATGTTACCACTACACTATGATCCCCTATAAATATAAATTATATAATTATATAAAATTACCGTACATAATGTGTTAATATTCGTGTTTCGACGACATCTTGCAATGTGGAAGATGATCTTGCTCCTAATAATGACACGTTTCAAAACGCCATTTCAACGTTCTTTGTATTCAACCGCAGTGCTGTTCACTATTTCTACAATACTTTACGTTTTACACAAAACTGTCGTAGACCTACACCAGTAGTTATAATCAGTAGTTTTTATTTAGTGCTTTTAAAAATTGGCACTCTGCACACAAGCATCTGAAGACTGTTCTCAGTCGCCGGAGTTTGGTGGGTATCGCCTCTGAGTGAGTATCTATTAGAGTGTTATTTGTATGTATGAGCACTTGTTATAGCGCCCCTTCAAGATCAGAGACTCAGAGGCGCTCCTGACTACATCGCGGACACTGAATCCCAAGTTTCACGCCGAAGCGCATGAGCAATTGTGAGTGAAGGACTTGCCCAGGGTCCCTACGCGGCGGCTTTAAGTGGTTTCGAACCCGCAACCCTCCGGCTGCAAGGCACCGAACACACCCCTACACCACCGCGCCCCAGAGGTGTTATTTAAATCTGAATATTGGAATGACTAGACAAATTAATGAATTAATTAAATAGACGCTGTACCGAAACTTATAGATGCAACATTTTCATTAGGTTAGGTTTACAAAAGTTTTACAAGCCTTCTTTTATGTTAAAGAATGATATATAAAATTTCCACAGCGATTTCTTACGATAGACATTTTTTCATACGCTCCTCTTACGTGTATATAATTATAGGACGAAGTTAAATCAATCTCATAATAATTACACGTTGCTTAAAATATAGTCCTATGTGCTTAGCCCGAATCTGACAATAGAAATCTAAGCCCTATATATATACGCCTTTTAAGGACCGTGCTAGTCCGAGAATCAAATCGCTGAAATAGGCCACCATCGATATGCCAACATGGAACAGTATCGGTCAAGCGCAATTGATGAATATTATACAGCAATAATACGTGCAATTAAAGGTGTCTAATTCGAGCAGTCTTTCCCAACCTGGGCAGAGCGAACCTTCTGAAGGGGAGCCGCAACTAGATGGCCGAACAGTAGGCCTAATATTTGCGCAGCCTTTTTCGTTCGATATAATATGAAAAATTACTCACAGCTGACATAAGTATAATGGCCATGTTTAAAGTTCAAATCCTCTGAAATAGATGAAATTAATAAAGTAAACGCTCTGCAGAAACGTATGGATGCAATATCTGCATTTGGTTACGTTTACAAAAGTTTTACAAACCATTCATCATAATAAAATACATAACCTGGAATGGGCTTCCACGTGAGCTGCGCTTGATGCCTCGCAGCAATTTGCCTGCTTTCTGCCGCCTGCTCAAGTTTTCTCTGTTTAGCCGTGGCTGGGCTGGGAGCGCCTCTGAGTAGGTTCCTTGAAGGGGCGCTATATAAATGCTCGAAATGAATGAATGAATGAATATAAAGGACGGATGGATGGGGGCGGGTGGGTTAACGACATCTTATGGGAACAAAGGCCGTTAACGCCGAGAGTAGTATATAGTAGCTTCAGTTTAACGACGCTGTCTGATAACAAAGATTATTAGCGTCGCCCTCCTTTATCCAAGCTTGGGACTGGCACTGCCAGATTACGAGCAGTGGCGCATAGGATAAATTGTCTATCATATCTTTCACCGTTCTTAAAACAATGAGTTATGCCAACCAAGGAAACCAATTGCCCGTCGTTTCTCATGACTATATAGCACTAGTTGATACTGTTTAAAAGGTGTCTAAAGAGACCGCACTATCAAATCGACCATCATGCGTGTTGAACCCTAGCTCTAACGCAATTCTATGTCTATTTGCCGGTGTTTTGAATTTATAATTTCTAAGTCTAATGGTGCCAGTGAATGTCTCTGGCTACATAGGAGAGCTCTGCTGACCCATCTCAGGTGTGGCTGACCAAGAAAATCTTCGTTCTACGTCTCGCGGTGAACTTGTTGTTCCCTTTGCACGCACATCAAAGATGCAGCGTTGTGTCTTTTCAGTGGTTGGATTGACCATGACTGTGGAATAAACTTCCTTCATATCTGTCGTGTTCTTTTAACAATAGTGAGTCTGCATACACCTTTTACAAGCATCTTTTACTTTATCCGGCGATCAAACGAGATCACCAACCGATACATACAACAGAAACAATGTCCAAGGAAGAGGATGTTCTGATTGAACGAAAAATGCGATATATATTGGTTCTGACATAACCGATTAAAAGGTGTTTAATTTGAGCTTAAATCAATTGGCTGCAGTAAATGGTAACGACATCTGGCGGCTGCCAAAGACTTTTACGTCAACCTAAGCTTACTTATACCGATATCAGCGTGTGAAAAAGATAAAATAGTCTATACAACTATCTATCGGCAGAAAATAGCGAATAAAACAGCCTTAGATTATTTTGTATGTAATAGTTCTATATTAATTTTGTATACAAGATCATTATTAAGTATTTCACGACATTTGGTGGCTGCCAGAACCTTTGACTTCGACCTTATCTGAAGGGAAGTTAGGTCACTTTAAATGATTCGTTGCCGTTAAGAGCTGTATGCCATGCATTATAGCATGAAATGTAACTCTGAGTTTTACACACCTTTATATAGCAGCGTCTTTCTGAAATAATAGATAGCAATTGCGTTCACTCGCTAGATACAGAACCGGCTCGCAATCGCGAAGCTAATCATCGTTGATATGACGCGGTGTCGTTAAACAACAATAATAATATCTTTTTTTATTGAAGCGCCTGACAAACGCACTGCGCTGTACATTTACATGTTATGCAATTGAAATCTGAACTACTAACAGAACAGACAGCCTGCAATACACGGCGCTAATAGCAGCCTACAAAGCATGTCCGCCTACGGATATCGATCTCGGTACCTCTCGCTCTATATACCAGTGTGTTATCCAATGCGCGATCGGTCTTCCCTCCCCCAAGTGCTTATGGATAAGTGCTTATGAATCTTATCACATGATATTTTTCAGATATCAGGCTGCCGTTGATAATCTTTAAGAAAGGGTGATTCCACGTTAAATCAGCCAACATGATTGATATGAGCGACTCGCATTTCCATGAATTTTGGCCCAATTGCTGGGTCACACAAGACATGTATAGTCCTAAACCCGCTCAAAAATAATTGTACGGTATAAAATGTTCGCGTTTTTCTGTAGCGACCGAACTCCGCCACAGATCATACTCTGTCAGTGCCAGTCCCAAAACTGGATGAAAGAGGAGGGCGACGCTAATGATCTTTGTTATCACACAGTGTCGTTAAACTGAAACTACTACTACTCAAGCGACCGTATAATTATGACCTCTACGCTGCTCATTTTTCAATGAATTGATCGGGTGAGATCCTTCACCACGGTTCGCCAGTTTGAATGGACCCCGCGCCATTTAAAGTCCCTGTGCAAGGACCGTGCTAGACCGAGATTTAAATCTCTGAAATAAGCCAGCATCGGGAAGCGAACCGCGAACCGCACGCTCTCTTTCACAGAGGCGCATGAGACGGAGCCTACGCCCTTAACAATGTAGCTAACTGGCCGCGGTACCCAGGTTGGTACAACTGCTCGAATTAGACACCCTTTATTCCATCTGTAGTTGCAGTATAACAACAATAAATTACGTTCGATTGGTACTTTATTGGTACTTTAATATGTATCAAATCAAATAATATGTATCTATCAAATCAAATCAAATAATATGTATCTGTTACAGGCAATGTAAAATCAGGGATTTTGTAAAATGCCTGAAAATTTTAGGCAATTTGTAAAATCCCCAATTCACTCAGGCACTTTACAAAATCCCTGAAAAAAAACCAGGGATTTTGTAAATTCCCTGAAATCTGATGATGAAAATTTGACAGATTGCCTGAAAGTGACGAAAATTATCGAAGTTTTACAAACTACCTGAAAAAACCAGGGATTTTGTAAAATCCCTTAAATCTGATGATTACAGGCAATGTGTAAAATCAGGGATTTTGTGAAATGTCTAGGCAATTTGTAAAATCCCCAATTCACTCAGGCACTTTATAGAATCCCGGGATATAAAAAACCAGGGATTTGGCTGCGTGTCCGACATGTCCGCCGGCTATTTTTCAAGTCATGTGGTCGGGGACGTGACTTGTTTGTTCCCTTCCCCTTAGGAGCCTAAATAGAGCTTTGAGTTGTCGCGGCGGATTGTCAATTAATAAGAATAAATAAATAAATAAAATCAAATAAATAAATAAATAAATATAATTAAATTTATTTATTTAATCAATTAATTATTAATTTAATTAATTAATTAAATAATTAGTTAACAAATTTTATTTATTTAATCAATTAATTTTATTAATTAAATTTAATAAATAAATAAATAAACAAACAGATAAAATAAAATAAATAGGTAAAAAATAAATTTAATTATTTAATTAATTAAATTTATTTATGCAATCAATAAATTAATTAATTAAATTTAATTAATTGATTAAATAAAAAAATAAAATTAAATAAATAATTATATGAATAAATAAATTTAATTATTTAAATAATTTAATTAGTTAGATAATTAATCATTTAATTAATTAATTAATAATTTTTATTTTTATTTATTTTAATTTTATTTATTATTGTTTTTATTTATATATTAAATTTATTTAATTAATTAATTGATTAAATAAATTAATTTAATTAATTAATTATTTAAATAATTAAATTAAATTTATTTATTTATTGATTAAATAAATAAATTTAGTTAATTAGATAATTAAATTGATTGATTTATTTATTTTTATTTTATTTTTAAAATTTTTTTTTATTTTTTTATTTTTTATTTTATTCAATTAATTAATTAATTTAATTAATTTTTAAATTAATTAAATTTAATAAATTAATTAATTGATTAAATAAAAAATAAATAAATAAATAAAAAAATAATTATATGAATAAATAAATTTAATTATTTAAATCATTTAATTAATTAGATAATTAATAATTTAATTAATTAATTATTTATTTTTATTTATTTATTTTTTAATTTTTTTATATATTAAATTTAATTAATAAATTAATTGATTAAATAAATAAATTTAATTATATTTATTTATTTATTTATTTGATTTTATTTATTTATTTATTCTTATTAATTGACAATCCGCCGCGACAACTCAAAGCTCTATTTAGGCTCCTAAGGGGAAGGGAACAAACAAGTCACGTCCCCGACCACATGACTTGAAAAATAGCCGGCGGACATGTCGGACACGCAGCCAAATCCCTGGTTTTTTATATCCCGGGATTCTATAAAGTGCCTGAGTGAATTGGGGATTTTACAAATTGCCTAGACATTTCACAAAATCCCTGATTTTACACATTGCCTGTAATCATCAGATTTAAGGGATTTTACAAAATCCCTGGTTTTTTCAGGTAGTTTGTAAAACTTCGATAATTTTCGTCACTTTCAGGCAATCTGTCAAATTTTCATCATCAGATTTCAGGGAATTTACAAAATCCCTGGTTTTTTCAGGGATTTTGTAAAGTGCCCGAGTGAATTGGGGATTTTACAAATTGCCTAAAAATTTCAGGCATTTTACAAAATCCCTGATTTTACACATTGCCTGTAACATATCTATCAAATATTGTTAATATTGTTAATAAGATTGAGGAGAAAACAGTTATTAACATTATACGGAAATGAACTTAATCCGTCAGAAACTTTAAATACGTCTACATCTTATCAGAAACGGAATCAAAGCCAAGAAAAGAAAAAGAAAACTGTTGATAGAAATTATATGAAAATGAACTTAAATCGTCAGAAACTTTAAATACGTCAGCATCTTATCAGAAACGGAATCAAAGACGAGAAAGGAGAAAGAACATTTGTGAGAACATTACAAGAAAATGAACGGAAATACATCAACAACTTTAAAGACGTCAACAGCCTTTGTAGCTATAGGATGTCGTTAAATATTGGATTATGTATGTATGTCGATTGGTAGATTAACTCTACAGGCCCTAGGTGACTATGACTTCTGAGCAACAAGATGTCGTTAAACATTGGAATACAGAAATAATCGATATATGTCCCACCTTTAAAAGTGCAGTCACTTAGGATACCCCGAGACCATGCTTTGGTCGCGCGTGTTTTTTTCCCTCGGGTTGCTTCGGAGACTGTTGGGTGGAGGTCGGTTCTTTCTGTGATTTCTCCTACGTTTAGGCCATTGAAATCTTCACCAAGGAGGACCAATGCTCGGTCTTACACCGTTCGCTCCATCCAGTCAAGGATAACTTCTGAAGCATATAGGGGCATGGTGGACGGTAAATGGCATCTACGAATGTTGTTTCTGTATGAGTTCGAGTTCTTCTGGTATTTCCCAGTTGCAACAGATTTTGGCTGTTATAATTATTGTGTCGTACTTACTCCACCTCTGCGCCTATATACTGCGTCCGTCCATTCGGAAGATTTGATACCCTTGATAGTGTCAGCGAGCTGGACTCCAGAGGTCGGAGTTTCAAATACCAGCTCCACCTGAACCCCCTAGCCAACTCAGCTATAATGAGGACAATGACCGTACACTGTCGGTGGGAAGATGAGACGGCGAAGGATAGGACTGGCCACCCACCTTAGTATGCCGAGGATAAGAAAATGAAGTCGCTAACTTCGTATACCCATACTGTAGCTGCATTTCTGGGTATCTTATGCAATCAAATACAGCTGTAACTTGATAATGCCCTCATTACAAAGTTCAGAAGTTCATATTGAAGCCGGGCAATCATTAAGAGACATAGGTAGACTGAAAGAGGTAGGTTTTCAGTCTAGAGGAAAGACAGTCTCGCTAAGAGACTTGCGAACCCAGTGGCGTACGGAGGTGAATTGCCGCCCGAAGCGACGGCCCAAAATGCCAGGTCGCGCACTGAATTTTGGAAATTTCCGTAAAAATTTTCTTTATTACTTCCGCAAAAAATTTCTGATGACCTTTTTTTTTTTTTTTTTTGCTTTTCCCCTCTTATACTATCATTGTTAGAAGCCGCCCTGTACTGCGCCCGTGCCGCCCCTCCTTATTACCACTGTATGCTATTTAGTGAATTATTTTTCTTCCTTTCCTTCCTTCTTTGTCTACTTTTATTACTTTCTCTTATACTTTTCTACTTTTCCAATTTTTTTATGCATTCACTCCTTCTTTTATTTTTCTTCAACCCTATTTTGCCGCCCCTGCTCAAGTGCCGCCTGGGGGCGACTCCCCCTGCTCCCCTCGGTACGCCACTGTGCGAACTTGAGGAGGTAGAGTTCCAGAATCCAGATGGATGGACCACCAACTGTGAAAAACGCCGGTCAAAGACAATACGGGTACCGGTAACAGGAACAACATATTGAGGTATACTGCTCTATTGAATTGTAGGTAAGTAAGTAAGTAAGTAAGTAAGTAATATCTATAATAATAAGTAAGGACTATCTAGCGATTATTGATTTATGTATTCAAATGTTTAACAACATCTTATAGCGACCAAGGTGGATGATCATTGCTGTAGTCTAGTGATTAAACAATTTATTAGATTTTCTCACTCTATAGGCCTACTAATTTAGTATAAAAATAATACATATTGTTAGAAGAACCATCAAAGGACCTTTTGACAGACACCGTTGGGTATCCCCGACTAGCGGGACCATCGGTCCCTTCGGGGACACCATTTGCCTCAACTGATATCGCTCTCGATGTATGAGCATGTATGAGCATATTATGTTATCTTTCTATGATGCATTGATTGATAAACTCTGATGTTCAGTTGCTGCAGTTGATGCAATAAAGTTATTGATTGATTGATTGATTTATAATTAATGCAGTGATGCATGCTATTAAAGGTGTTTAATTCAAGATGGGTGCCGCGACCCTGCTTTAGTTAAGGGTGTCGCAATTCAATGACAGAACCATGAGAGTAATGCGCTTTTCTGCCAAAATAATGTGACAAACTATTGATTATCGCTACTGACTGAAGTGCCTAATATATACCGTTACCATTTATGGCAACGAATTATATAAAGTGTTCAGTTTAAACATCTTTAAATCGTCTACTTTTGACCCAATATTACATCAATTTGTTGAATAGACCAGTCTGGTAGCATAAGCGTTAGAAAAATACCAGTCATTCAAAGTGACTTAATAACTATTATCTTCAGGCAAATGTGATTCTCTTGTAAACCTAAATGCGGTTAGCAATTGGTATAATAAAGGATATACTTACTTACTTACTTAGGTTAAAGTCGGCGATTTTGATGCCGTTTGCTTTATTTGATACAGAATATAGCCCACTATTGCCCTGAAAAATTGCAGCATAATCAAGTAATGGATTTTGAGGACTTTGATGACACAAATATTCTTAAAAAAATTATTAGATTTTCTCACTCTATACTAATTAAAGACTCAAACGAGCATAACTTCAGTAAGAAAAAGATATTTTCATTCTGTAAGAAGTATTTTGAAGCAAATTAATTGTAGAATATGATTGAATAAAAAAAAGTCAGAAACCGCGACATGTGACGGGTTTTGACCTCTGGCGTCACAATTATATGTGAAGTGGCAGACTGTTCCAGAAGGACGGTCTGACACCAGAGAAGGCACGATGGACCCGTGCGACAGCGTGGCACTTGCAAATTGGTCGCAAAGCACAGCGATTACCGATCCAGGTCAATCGAGGCACTACGAGATTACGGGTAGTGGGGAAGCCTCGGAGTTTGAATCCGAATATCATAGCGTGGTTTCGTTGTGTTAGGTCGGGAAAGCTTCAGGTTAGTCTTTCTTGAAGTGGCGCTATATACATTTGCAATGACCATAAACCTATTTATCAACATATCACTGTACCTACGTACTGTTGCCTTTGACTCTGAGCAGCGTACAAACGCATAATAATAATAATAATAATAATAATAATAATAATAATAAGCTTTTCTTTATTGAAGCGCCTGACAAACGCACTGCGCTGTACATTTACATGTTATGCAATTTAAATCTTAACTACTAACAGAACAGACAGCCTGCAATTATACACGGCGCTAATAGCAGCCTACAAAGCATATCCGCCCTACGGGACTCTAACTCGGTACCTCTCGCTCTCTGTGCCAGATGTTATCCAATGCGCTATCGCATCATATTACACCGACCTTGACTACTGGGGGCCCGATAGCGCATTGGATAACACACTGGCATAGAGAGCGAGAGGTACCGAGATCGAGTTCCGTAGGCGGACATGCTTTGTAGGCTGCTATTAGCGCCGTGTATTGCAGGCTGTCTGTCTGTTAGTAGTTAAGATTTATGTCTTCTGTCATTTGTGTTCTTGTGAATTGTTTAATTGTCATAACATGTAAATGTACAGCGCAGTGCGCTTTTCAGGCGCTTCATTAAAGAAGAGATATTATTATTATATTATTATTAATGAAGTCACTTTTAATTACTCGTATGTTCATACGCTAAAATAAGAACACCGTTGTTATTATTAACCGAATCGAATGACAATCTTATCAGACAGTCTATTGAACGAAAAATTCGCTATATATTGGTTCTGAAGGTGGCGAATTCAAGGTGTCTAAATCATCATCATATTCATCATATTCGTTTAATTTCAAAATAATCCAGTTGACAAAACGCAACAGGTTACAAGTAGCACAATTAGTTAATAGAGTCAGGCTAAAGATAATAATTCAAAACAGATACAAGTAATTATAATACAATTAATATGTATCTTTAAACAAGATTCTTGGTATGTAATTACATTTATCATTGATTGGGAGATTAAAATTATGAATTCTGGGTCGTAAGTTATATTTGATTTGCTGTGTAGGCGGGAAAATTCCTCGGAGAACATGACATGATTCCCCACAAATAGCCCGAAATAAGCCAGAATCAGCAGCTTGGGACATATCTACAACGCTAGGGGTAGTAGATAAGAGGAAGCCTCTACGTTTCATCCTATTTAGCATACTCTGTAATTTATTCCTATCAGTCTCACTGGCATACCCCCACCAGGCAGGGGAGGCATACATTAGGTGTGCAACAGTGGTTGCCATAGCAACATCATGCAATGCGTAAGTAGACATGCCATGATCTCTCAAAACACGGAGGGCGTATAGAGAAGTGGAACTTGAGGCAAGGACTTTTTCAGTATGCTTTGTCATGCGCATGTCAGAACTTAGGGTAATCCCTAGCACTCTAATTGTGTCAACCCTTTCAGCACCTTGGATGACAATAGGTATAGATGATGCTTTGAAACCCCTTTTTGAGAAAATTATTTCACGAGTCTTAGATGGATTTAACTTCAAATTATTAGTTTTTGCCCAGGATGCCACATGGTCATATTCTTCGGCAGCTGTTCCAATATTAGATGATCCTACTAATAAATAGGTATCATCAGCATATTTAACAAGAATATTAAATCTGTTTTTGGGATGAAGGTCAGCCGACCCAACTACGTAGGATCCAGGTCCAACCCCAGATCCTTGAACAACACTAGCATTTATGGATGCAATTGACGAGACTTCTCCTTGAAACTTGGTGATATGCTTGCGGTCATGAAAATAGTTTGAAAGCCAATTGAAAATATGATCCGGAATATCAATAGATCCAAGCTTTTCCAACAAAGTGTGATGACGAATAGTGTCAAATGCTTTCGAGAAATCCATTGAGACCATGATGACAAATTCATGTTCCTGTAAGAGGGAAGTAATATGATGTAAGAGGGCGATTAAGGCAGCAGTAGTTGATCCTGTAGGCCGGAATCCATATTGATCAGCTAGATTCTCTGATGTAGGTGGTACTTGGAACGCAGGGTAGATATAAGTGCGTACGATTACTCGTTCAACAAGACGTGAAAGGATAGGCACCACGGATATCGGACGATAATCAGCTGGAGAAGCAGGATCAGGAACTTTAGGAATTGGATGAATGACTGCAATCTTCCATTGGTTAGGCACGTGTGAAGATGCTAGAGAATTGTTGATCAAGTGAGTGAGGATGGGTGCAATGATGGGTGCCAGAATTCGAAGAAACCATGCAGGAAGGGCATCAGAACCCTCAGCAGTGGCATGAAGCCGGTCCAGAAGATAGAATACATTCATTTCGGAGAGAATAGAATATCCAGGCTCAGCGGTCGATCGAAGAGGAGTATTAATGTATTCAGCATCAGTAGAGGTTTTAGCATAATGAGAATTAAGTTCTTCAGCTGTAATCACACTACTCGGTACACGGGTAGACGTCTTTTTTGTTAGTTGGTTAACTGTCTGCCAAAGTTTCTTTGTTCCATCACGTGGATTGAGATTATTCAGGTGAGTACGATTAACCCTCGAGATTGCTTTGCCAATCCTCAACGCTAATGCAGATGCCTCCTCTAATTGACCCTTTCTCATAAGTTTATTCTTTTTACGAGTCAAAAACTTAATCTCAGGTGTAAAATAGACAGGATCCTTATTAGTGATGGTTATGGCTCGTAAGGGGTAATATGTATCCAACCACAATGACATTTGCTGGTAGAAGGCATCCCACGATTCTTGCGGATCAAGAATAGATCGAATAAAAGAATCGTCAAAGTCCTTTAGATCTGACAATAAAGATGCATTCTGATTAGGAGTCTTTTTTCTGAAGAGCCTCTTTGTAGAGCGTTTATTTCTGTCTCGAACTCCACCTGTATTATTAACCACAATTGCTCTATGATCTGTTTTTATCACTGATGCTACCACTTTTGTTGAATATAAGTCAGGGGCCGAGGTCATAAACATATCAAGTGTGTTGGCACCTCGCGTTGGCTGATGAACCATTGAAGTTAGACCTGTACGAATAGTAACTTCATTGAAATCAAGTTGGTTGAAATCTCCAGCAAGGACCACTAACGCTTCAGGGTCTATGCGAAGTAGTTCTTCAAGTGAACATTCAATGTAGTCCATTAGATCAGATGTATCATAAATCGGTCTGGGTGGATGGTACAGAGCCCCAACAAGAACAATTGCATTCCTAACCTCAACCCTAACCCATAGTAGTTCAAAACTCCGTTTGTCTTTCAGCGGTAAGGAGTTGCAAATAGTCGCAGAAAATGAATCCTCAACGAAGATGGCAACACCACCCGCTCTACGGCTTAATCTGTCTCTACGATAAGTATGATAGCCCTGAACTGAGCATAACTGATCAGTGTGATACTGTTTAAAATGAGTCTCAGTCACAATTGCTATGTCAGTGCTATAGCCTAAAAGTTCTGAATGCAGCTGATCAAGAGCATGCTTTTTAGCTAGAGATCTAGCATTGATGATGTAGAATGAAGGTAATTGTTTGCTGGCATAGAACATTTGAGGAGAACATTTTTGTACAACTTTTGGAACAGTAATGAGAACAGCTGGTCTGTACGGCTTTATTTTAGAGATCATGTTGTTGAGATATCTTGTTCCTTGTATGACAGGGATTGGTATAGGGTTTAGTTGATTAAGAGTGCAGTCATTTACTTTGTCAGCTTGAGCTCTGAGGTAGGCATTTCTATATGAAGAATATCGTACACGTTGATGTAATCCAGCACGAGATCCTCGGTAGCGTAACAGTCCACATGACTCAATTCTTCCCAGCATATCACAGCTAACCGCTGCTCTAACAGCAGGAGAACCCCTAATCGCCAGCAGCTCTTTTCTCTTGTATTCAAACATGTTAGAATCAACAACGTATTAGAAAAAGTAGTTCCATTGCGTTCAAAACGTAGAAGAGTTGATGACGTAATAAGACCCATACAGCGGGGGAAAAACCGCTTCGATTTGAAACAAAAATCGTTCAAAAATCTGCTAAAATGACTTTGGATTCTTGTTGATAGTACTTACAGAGTTCCTACAAACACTAGAAAACAAATAAAATTCGTGGCATAAATGGTAACGACATCTGGTGGCTGCCAAGGTATTTCACGTCGACCTCAGCGTACTTAAAACGGTATCAGAGTGTGAAAAATATAAAACATGAAGACACATATACAGCAGAAAAGCGATGTAAACAGCCTTAGATTATTTTGTATGTCATAGTTATATATTAATTGTGTGTATAAGATTATAATTTAGTATTTTTAAAGGTTGGCTAGTTGCTGTTTAACGACGCCGTGTCTTAACAAAGCTGATTAGCATCGCGATTAGTATTAATATTCAATTGTATGGGCTTATATCTAATCTAGTGACATCTGGCGTAGAGATCTCGAGCGAGAGGTATCGAGTTCGAGTCCCATAGGGCGGATATGCTTTGTAGGCTGCTATTAGCGCCGTTGTATTGCAAGCTGTCTGTTCTGTTAGTAGTTAAGATTTAAATTGCATAACATGTAAATGTACAGCGCAGTGCATTTGTCAGGCGCTTAATTAAAGAAAAGATTATTATTATTATTATTATTATTATTATTATTATTATTATTATTATTATTATTATTATTATTATTATTATTATTATTATTATTATTATTATTATTATTATTATTATTATTATTATTATTATTATTTCCAATTTACATTTTAATCCTTGATATTTTTATATTATTAGAATGACGCTTAAACACTGGAAATTACTACCGAATTTAAACGACACTACATAGACCTAATGAATTGCATAAAAGTATTAATATTCGCGTTTAAACATCTTGCAATGTGGAATAATCAGTTCAGCGTTCCTTGTAACCAACCGCAGACATGACGGCTCTTCGCTTTTGTTTTTGTTTGTTTATGTATGTATGTATGCATGTATGTATGTGTGTATGTATGTATGTATGTATGTATGTATGTATGTATGTATGTATGTATGTATGTATGTATATATATATGTATGTATGTATGTATGTATGAGCACTTGTTATAGCGCCCCTTCAAGATTTCTACTCAGAGGCGCTCCCGACTACAGCGCGGACACTGAATCGGAGTTTCACGCCGAAGCGCATGAGCAATTGCAGTGAAGGACTTGCCCAGGGTCCCTACGCGACGGCTTGAGGTGGATTCGAACCCGCAACCCTCCGGCTGCAAGGCACCGAACATACACCACCGCGCCCGACAATCATCTGTTTAATGACATCTCATGACACCATCGGCCGATGACGTCATATCAAAAATCGTACCTTGGCAAAATATTACAAACAGCATGCACATTTAACATTTAGACTATACATGTAGCTATCATGATTTATTTTATATTCACTTTGTTCAAGTAGCTTGCATATTTGAAGCTCAGTTTTATTTAGTAGCAATACAAGAATCATTTTGGCTAGTTTCAAACGTTTCTAGCAAATATTCAGGCTAAATGTAAGAACATTATTCAGTTGGCTTATTCATTCATTCATTCATTCATTCAGAGGACTTATATAGCGCCCCTCCAAGATAACCTATTCAGAGGCGCTCCCAGCCCAACTACGGCGATAGAGAACAGTTTTCAAATTCTTGTAAAAGGTGTATGCAGAGTCTCCAGCTAGAAGAACACGCAGATCTGAAGGAAGATTATTCCAGATGGTCGGCCCAACCACTGAGAAGTTAGAGGCTTAGAGTTAGACACACACCATTTATTAACAAGAAATGTAGTTCGACATAATGTATATATATATATATTATATATATATATGTATATATATCTACACACATATATATATGTATACATATATATATAAAATATATATATGCATATGTATCCAAAAGACAAAATATTATACACAGAGTGATGGCGAAACATGAACAGAACATCAACACGTGAACAGGACGCTTGTACCCAAATCCCGACCTGTGTAACAGCTTGTAATTTAACCTGGGACTATTATTACTGAAGGGATTCGAAACGGACGAAAATTGGGTCATTGCCCTAGATTATGTCTGTGACTCTGATTTTACATCCGGGACCTTTGCAGGTCAGATCAGTTTTAGTCTCGTTTCTTTTCTGGACGATTGTCGTTACGAAACGAAAGCGACTTAATTCAATAAAAATATTTGCAACGTATGTATCTTGTAAATTACTAAAACAAAGTCGAGAATGATTTATTTGGCTTTGTTTGCGTTTGCTCCGTCAAGAGTGTAATCTAAAAATACATGGTCACATACATCGCCCGCGATGTTTAAGAAAAGACGATCTCTGATTGGCTGACATATTGCCGCTGCGTATCCCGTCAGTAATAATAGTCCCAGATTTAACATTAAATATAATGTTATATAGTAAAACTAGAAGTTGGATGATCGATGAAAACATGGTATTAATGCTGAATTATTGCAGTGAAATTAGAAGTTGGATGAGCATAGTAATATTATAGTAGAAAAAGAAGCTGGATGAGCGATGAAAAAATGATTTTGATGCTAAAATTAATTATTGGAGTAAAACTAGAAGTTGGATGAGCGATTAAAATATTTTTACTAGAAGTAGAAGTTGGATGAGGGATGGAAACATAGCTAACATTTGTTTAAAATATTTATGAACGGCTGTAGGGGGTTGAGATTTTACTGTTTTTCGACGCGCTAATGTTATTACTTATAGTGGGAATAATATATTTGAAAAAGGTGTCTAAACATTTTCAACAGTTCACACCGTTTATATAATTATGGCATTACACAGCGTAAAAATATATAGGTTAAGTTCAAGCAGTTTTTTCGAGCTTAAACTAAATGCAAATTACAACGGTACCACCACCACCACCACCACAACCACTACTACTAATATTAATTACTAGTATTATTATTAATGTTGTTTTTATTATGATTAATAGCATTGTTGTCATTGTTATTATTATTATTATTATTATTATGAGTATTTGAAGTTAATACTTAGCAATGTCTAAAGACATGTCACAATAAATTGCCAATAGACGCAGATAACCAATATTGTTGCGAATGAAGGACTTGCTCAATAGGGTGGAGTGAAAAAATGAAGTTAACATTTTAGAATCGGCTGGGTGTGCAAAAGTTGTGTACTGTGCACAGTAGCCTGGGGGTAAAATAATATTGAATTTGATGCACTTCTTGAGGTGCCCCAAGGCCACCCAAAAAACCAGAAATGCCTAAATTGTCGATAGACGTCTTGAATTTAGTTAAACTTACTATGTTCTGTTTTCACTAATGTTATTTTATTATGGCTATGTCTTTTGTTAGTACATTGAAGACTGAAACGCATCCCTAGATTCGGTAACGTCTCTGGCTATATGCTGGACGTGCTGCACTGGCTCCCCCTCCGGCAACGAATGACGTACAGGATCGCTGCTTTGGTATGGCGGTGCTTGCTGGGCCTTGCCTCTGTCTTCCTTCGCGAGCTCTGCTGCCCTACCCTGAGTGTGTCTGGCCATTGCTGCCTCCGCTCAACTGAGCTGAGTGGGCTCTTGTCTCTTTTGCCAGTACATCTAACGGGCAGAACCGCACCTTCTGAGTCGATGGCCCATCGGTCTGGAACGGGCTCCTCTTGGTGCTGCGTTTGCTCTCCGGAGTCAGTCCTAATACGTTCTATTCTAACCTCAAAACTGTCTTTTTAGCCGTGCTGGGGTCGGGAGCACTTCTGAGTAGTAGACATGAATGGGTGCTATATAAATCTCTGTAATGAATGAATGAATAAATGAATAGAAGGTCGACTGCAAGAATGGCAGCCGAGAGGCCGAAAACAAGACAAACTAGTAGTTGTCCAGTATTTGGCTTTCCTTCAGAATAGTCTCAAATGGTGCTTCCGACATGTGCTGACATGATGAAGTTCTCCCTTTTCGTTCGTGATGATAACAAACAAGAGGAAACAATAAAGGAGCGGCTTGGCTGAGAGGCTGGTAGAGCTCCTGAGTAGGTTTCTTGGATGGGCGCTAAGTCTTTAAAATGAATGAATGAATGAATGAATGAAAGGATCCAGCAGTAGCTGATATAACAGAATAGGTGGCGCATGCTGTTGAAGACCGGTGGTGTAAAGCTGCTTGGAAATGCCCTGATGAAGTTGCTAATCGAAAACCACGTGCAGTAGTTCATTCAAGATGGCTTACAACTGCTAACAGAATTCTGCGTTTCCATGCTGAGTCTGCAAAACCATCACAGAAGGTTATCGCCATCGTCATCGTCGTCGAATGATTGCATTATCAAGATACTTGTCCAAAGGTATCCTGGAGATTGTTGATCCAGTAGTACAAAGGAATGTCTTCTTTGGACATGCTGAGAATCTTATGCTTGCGACATTAACCGATGACAGAGGTTATATAAGAGAACTGGCATCCGGATGACAAGAAAGATCCACTACTGTAACAGTCAGAGAGTTCCGTGTGCCAACTTTTAACTTTGCTGCTACAGATTACGTTGACTTAATACATGTAAGTTGGAAAGAAACCAGCAGATGTCTGGAACTTGTGAACCTCATCGTAAAAGGCTGGTGTCATACGAACAAATTCAGGAACTTGTCAAGAACAAAGAATGCGAATGAAACGAAACCATTATTGAATTTCCAAAGTCTCCTTGTCTTAACCATGCAAGTTAAAGATGTATCAGACTTGTAACTGTATCTGTGTGACCGTGTGTGTAAAATGAAGATCAAAGTGATGGATTTAAATACGGGCCATAGTACTAGAATCAAGAAGCTTTATTAAGACGTTTGCTTCAAAATCTGATTTTCGAGCAAATAGGATACGTTTGAAGAGTGATTCGAGGAAACTTCACAGAAACAATTTTCAACAAATAATTCTAATCAAACCAATTTCAGTCTAAGAATTTGCATTATTTAGTGTTCATGTGAAAGTAATTTTGCATAGTTTATTCCGTTCATATCAGTGAGGTTACAGCATTTATAGTATGCAAATTAGACAATTTAAAACATTACGAAAGATCTCAATTTTTCGGTTATAATGAGATTGGTTTTTACAGTTGGGGCACCTCAAAACATAATACTAGAGGCAAGATATTTTACGCTAGCACTACTAGTATCCATACACAAGTTTTGCAACCCCAGCCAATTGAAGATTCTCCAAAAAAATATTTTCCTATAACTTTCACTCCACCCTATTGCTCAAGGTCCCTACACAGTAACCGTTCCAACGATGCGTATTAGCAAACGGGGACCAGAAATAAAACACCACTAATATAATCGATCTTAAAGTCCCATGATTATATAGCAGCGTTAGTTACTGTTTCAGAGGTGTCTAAAGACAGCGCTCTAAGCATTCTTCCACCGTGTTCCTTGAAACCTAACGCTAAAGCAATTCATTGGCCGCCTATTTGCCAGAGTATAGAATTGTTACTTTCTGAGTCTAGTGGTGCCAGTGAATGTCTATGGCTTCTTACGAGAGCTCTGCTGACCCTTCTCAGGTGTGGTTGGCCGCGGAAACTTCGTTCTGCGTCTCGAGGTGAACTTGTTGCTCCCTTTGAACGCGCCTCAAAGATGCAACGTCGTGACTTGGTTGGACCGACCACGTGGAATAACCAGATCTGTCTGCTATTCTTTTAACAATAGGGACTCTGCATACACCTTTACAATCTTCTGAAAACGTTCTCAGTCGCCGCAGTTGGGCTTGAAGCGTTTCTGAGACGGTATCTAATTTGAATGGCGTTATTTAAATCCTATAGTAATATAGGAATGACTGGACGAATTATTAATGATTTATAAAATAAACGGTCCACAGGAACGTATGGAAGGAAATACTTCCATTAGGTTAAGTTTGTTAAGAGTTTTACAAACCGTCTTTTATCTTAAATAAGAAAAGATATTACATGGACGCGGTGGTGTTACGGTATGCTCTGTGCCTTGTAAACGGAGGGTCGCAGGTTCGAATCTACCTGAAGCCACTTCGTAGCGACCATGGATAAGTTGTTCACCCATAATCTGCTGCGAAGAAGGCAACGGGAAACCACCTCACTCATCTCATCCCCGGTTGGCATAAAAGCCAATGGACCAGGGGCAGACAACTCATCATCATCATAATATTACTTTAATAAAGAGTGTTTATACGGTAACCACAGCAATTTTTGCCCACCTTTTCTTACGTTACGACTTAGATATTTAATTCTGAAAAGGTAACGTTGTGTTGATAATTTCCGTCTAGTTTGGACCTCAATAATAATTATTAGAATCTGTGAATGTACGACGTTATAAAGTGACCGCATGACATCGACCATGCCCTTTATAAACATGAATTGATTAGCAGGGGCGCCGTTAGGCGTACGCACTTACGCAAATGCGTACAGCGCTGAAAGGCTAAGAAGTGAAAAAATTGCAAATGAAAAAAGTGAAATCTCTATTGTTGGTATTGGCGCCCAAATACCTATCCACGCCGCTCAATATAATGTCAAGAATGATTTTACCCACCATATAGGTCTGTACTTGGCTGAGTAACTGTAATCTGTAACTGTTCTTATGCATATTTTTGGCAATGATTTAAAAAAAATTAATCCCGGATGTTGAAGAATTAAAAAACTAAAAAATTAATATTCTTAATATTCGTTGGCCAGTTTTAATATTCGTCAATATTAGTCAATTTCTAAAAATCTTAATATTCGTAATATTCGCATACTCGTTCTATGCCTCACTCCCTTCCAGGTGCACTAAATCACTTACTCAACATCATCACTCAGATTTCAACCTGGATGACCGCTAACCTGTTATATCTTAACCGTTCAAAAACAGAATTCCTCATTATTGGCCTCCGCGAGCAATTAAACAAACTAGCCTATCCTCCGACCTTTGTCCAACAGATCTCACTTCTCCCCGTACCTTAGGCTACTGTTCTCTAGTAGGCCTATGAGAATTGTAGAAAAAAGACTGGGGGTCAGTCATTGATCCACTTGGAGTTGGGTGTGCAATGAAGACTTAATAATGGGGTATTAAGAAAGACTATGGGTTTTGTGGGCGCTGAGAAATTTTCGAAGATTGCATTTAGTGAATTAGTTGTAGTAGGCTAAGAAAACTATACTAACTTACTAAGCATATTTACAACAGATCGTTTCCGATAATTTTTCAAAAAGGCCTATGAAAATCTATCGACTTAGATTATTTTCTAAGCCGACTTAGAAAATAATTAGAAAATAGTCTATCGACTTAGAAAAAAATTAGAAAATATGACTTAGAAAATAATTAGAAAATATGACTTAGAAAATAATTAGAAAATATGACTTAGAAAATAATTAGAAAATATGACTTAGAAAATAATTAGAAAATATGACTTAGAAAATAATTAGAAAATATGACTTAGAAAATATGACTTAGAAAATAATTAGAAAAAATATGTCTATCGACTTAGAAAATAATCTATCGACTTAGAAAATAATCTATCGACTTAGAAAATAATCTATCGACTTAGAAAATAAGGCCTAATTAGAAAATTTCGACTTAGAAAAAAATATAGAAAATAATCTATCGACTTAGAAAATAATTAGAAAATATGACTTAGAAAATAATTAGAAAATATGACTTAGAAAATGATTAGAAAATATGACTTAGAAAATAATTAGAAAATATGTCTATCGACTTAAAAAATAATCTATCGACTTAGAAAATAATCTATCGACTTAGAAAATAATCTATCGACTTAGAAAATAATCTATCGACTTAGAAAATAATTAGAAAATAGTCTATCGACTTAGAAAAAATATAGAAAATAGTCTATCGACTTAGAAAATAATTAGAAAATATGACTTAGAAAATAATTAGAAAATATGACTTAGAAAATAATTAGAAAATATGACTTAGAAAATAATTAGAAATTATGACTTAGAAAATAATTAGAAAATATGACTTAGAAAATAATTAGAAAATATGACTTAGAAAATATGACTTAGAAAATAATTAGAAAAAAATATGTCTATCGACTTAGAAAATAATCTATCGACTTAGAAAATAATCTATCGACTTAGAAAATAATCTATCGACTTAGAAAATAATTAGAAAATTTGACTTAGAAAAAAATATAGAAAATAATCTATCGACTTAGAAAATAATTAGAAAATATGACTTAGAAAATAATTAGAAAATATGACTTAGAAAATGATTAGAAAATATGACTTAGAAAATAATTAGAAAATATGTCTATCGACTTAAAAAATAATCTATCGACTTAGAAAATAATCTATCGACTTAGAAAATAATCTATCGACTTAGAAAATAATCTATCGACTTAGAAAATAATTAGGAAATAGTCTATCGACTTAGAAAAAATATAGAAAATAGTCTATCGACTTAGAAAATAATTAGAAAATATGACTTAGAAAATAATTAGAAAATATGACTTAGAAAATAATTAGAAAATAAGACTTAGAAAATAATTAGAAAATATGATTTAGAAAATAATTAGAAAATATGACTTAGAAAATAATTAGAAAATATGACTTAGAAAATAATTAGAAAATATGACTTAGAAAATAATTACAAAATATGACTTAGAAAATAATTAGAAAATATGTCTATCGACTTAGAAAATAATCTATCGACTTAGAAAATAATCTATCGACTTAGAAAATAATCTATCGACTTAGAAAATAATTAGAAAATAGTCTATCGACTTAGAAAAAATATAGAAAATAGTCTATCGACTTAGAAAATAATTAGAAAATATGACTTAGAAAATAATTAGAAAATATGACTTAGAAAATAATTAGAAAATATGTCTATCGACTTTAAAAATAATCTATCGACTTAGAAAATAATCTATCGACTTAGAAAATAATCTATCGACTTAGAAAATAATCTATCGACTTAGAAAATAATTAGAAAATAGTCTATTGACTTAGGAAAAAAATATAGAAAATAGTCTATCGACTTAGAAAATAATTAGAAAATATGACTTAGAAAATGATTAGAAAATATGACTTAGAAAATAATTAGAAAATATGTCTATCGACTTAGAAACTAATCTATCGACTTAGAAAATAATCTATGGACTTAGAAAATAATCTATCGACTTAGAAAATAATTAGAAAATAGTCTATTGACTTAGAAAAAATATAGAAAATAGTCTATCGACTTAGAAAATAATTAGAAAATATGACTTAGAAAATGATTAGAAAATATGACTTAGAAAATAATTAGAAAATATGACTTAGAAAATAATTAGAAAATATGTCTATCGACTTAAAAAATAATCTATCGACTTAGAAAATAATCTATCGACTTAGAAAATAATCTATCGACTTAGAAAATAATTAGAAAATAGTCTATCGACTTAGAAAAAATATAGAAAATAGTCTATCGACTTAGAAAATAATTAGAAAATATGACTTAGAAAATAATTAGAAAATATGTCTATCGACTTAAAAAATAATCTATCGACTTAGAAAATAATCTATCGACTTAGAAAATAATCTATCGACTTAGAAAATAATCTATCGACTTAGAAAATAATTAGAAAATAGTCTATCGACTTAGGAAAAAATATAGAAAATAGTCTATCGACTTAGAAAATAATTAGAAAATATGACTTAGAAAATGATTAGAAAATATGACTTAGAAAATAATTAGAAAATATGACTTAGAAAATAATTAGAAAATATGACTTAGAAAATAATTAGAAAATATGACTTAGAAAATAATTAGAAAATATGACTTAGAAAATAATTAGAAAATATGACTTGGAAAATAATTAGAAAATATGACTTAGAAAATAATTAGAAAATATGACTTAGAAAATAATTACAAAATATGACTTAGAAAATAATTACAAAATATGTCTATCGACTTAAAAAATAATCTATCGACTTAGAAAATAATCTATCGACTTAGAAAATAATCTATCGACTTAGAAAATAATCTACCGACTTAGAAAATAATCTATCGACTTAGAAAATAATTTATCGACTTAGAAAATAATTAGAAAATAGTCTATCGACTTAGGAAAAAATATAGAAAATAGTCTATCGACTTAGAAAATAATTAGATAATATGACTTAGAAAATAATTAGAAAATATGACTTAGAAAATAATTAGAAAATATGACTTAGAAAATAATTAGAAAATATGTCTATCGACTTAAAAATAATCTATCGACTTAGAAAATAATCTATCGACTTAGAAAATAATCTATCGACTTATAAAATAGTCTATCGACTTAGAAAATAATCTATCGACTTAGAAAATAATCTATCGACTTAGAAAATAATTTATCGACTTAGAAAATAATTAGAAAATAGTCTATCGACTTAGGAAAAAATATAGAAAATAGTCTATCGACTTAGAGAATAATTAGATAATATGACTTAGAAAATAATTAGAAAATATGACTTAGAAAATAATTAGAAAATATGACTTCGAAAATAATTAGAAAATATGTCTATCGACTTAGAAAATAATCTATCGACTTAGAAAATAATCTATCGACTTAGAAAATAATCTATCGACTTAGACAATAATCTACCGACTTAGAAAATAATCTATCGACTTAGAAAATAATCTATCGACTTAGAAAATAATCTATCGATTTAGAAAATAATCTATCGACTTAAAAAATAATCTATTGATATTATATGGTATAATGACATTATTTACTATTATAAAATATGATACTATCATATAATAATGAGTATAATCTACTGTTGAAATTATATGTGTACAAATATTATATTTGTACACCTAAATGGCTTCTCTCGAGTGCTATCTGTCAAATTACCAAGATATCAAATTTCAAAATGTTGTGTTCCTTGAACATTTAGTAAAACTACATCGTTAGGCCCTACCTCATGGCTTCACGATTCGGTAGTTGAATCCTTCTCGTTTGGATTGTGTACTATTTATAAACTATTTATGCTAATTATGTCTGGTCAGCAATATGTTTACCTTAAGGCTTATAGCGCTCTTAGAAATTGAACGTATTTTCTAGTTTTTATATTAAATTCAATAAGTGTCTGGTTTGCTAGTATTGTCTGCAGTCAAACGCGACTCAAACTACATCTTAGCAACGAGTGACATCTGGTTCCAACAAGCATTGAAATGATGAAGCAATTTTGTTCCGATGACTGCTTAAAATTACAGTGTGGAAATTCAAAAAAGTTTTAAGTGAGGAGGGGCACATCCCCCTCCCCAAACCCCTCCCCTGCTCGGCGCTGCAGGCCACAGCGATCGTCCTTCGGACGCCCGTTCATCGTATCCCTCCACTGACCTTCGTCCCTCGGGCCCCGGCCTACGTGTCGTCTCCGGGTTATTGTGCGTACACAGTTAAAATCCTGGCGGCGCCGCTGCCGGAAACCGTATGTACAGTGTGCATGGGACGTACGTTCTATCAAATGTAGATAACTGAGTTAACACTCTGTACACTCCTGTAAAGACACTCCCCTATTCCCTTCGTCCCAGACCGCATGACCGAATTGTCCCAAAGTCTGACAACTTAATGAAAAATGTAAAATTTCACAAAATCCCTGATTTTACACATTGCCTAAAAATTTCACAAAATCCCTGATTTTACACATTGCCTGTAATCATCAGATTTAAGGGATTTTACAAAATCCCTGGTTTTTTCAGGTATTTTGTAAAACTTCGATAATTTTCGACACTTTCAGGCAATCTGTCAAATTTTCATCATCAGATTTCAGGGAATTTACAAAATCCCTGGTTTTTTCAGGGATTTTGTAAAGTGCCCGAGTGAATTGGGGATTTTACAAATTGCCTAAAAATTTCAGGCATTTTACAAAATCCCTGATTTTACACATTGCCTGTAACATATATAAGGGACGTTATGCTATCTCTGTCGAAAGTGACCGTTTCTCCCAAAGAGTCAACGAGACCAATTTAATGCCATAGGTGACTCTCTGAAAGAGAATACTTTGAAAACGTTACCACTCCGCAATCCACCTAAGAGAAACCTTATGCAGTGTTGACACAGGTCTCGGTGTTTGCTGAACGTGTTCAGTCGAAAGCGACCCCACCGTGTTTACCCTCCGCTGGGTCGGTTGATTCCTCTGTCTGTGGCGAAGTCTTGCTACAGAAACGCACCCTATATATATATATATATATATATATATATAATGCTTTGATGCATAACGATGAACTTAGTGGCTGATCAGCGGAAATTCCAAAGTCAGTTATACTATCCTTGAATCTTCTGTATTCAGAATTGGTTGCCCAGTAAACGGTCAGAAGGGATAAAGTAAGCATAGTATAATATAATAGAGTGCAGTTCAGTACAGTGTAGCGTGGTATGGTATGGTATCAATCAATCACTCAATCAATCAATATAAACTTGATTATAGCGCCCCTTCAAGATACCTATAAATTATACTCAGCAGCGCTAGTATCGTATAGTATATAGTAGAGTCTAGACAGAACAGTAGGCCCTACAGTACAGTGCAGTATACTGTATAGTACGGTGTAGGATAACACAGCATAGCATTGTATATCCATGGGGCCGTCCATAAATGACGTCAGCAATTTTGGACGATTTTTAACCCCCCTTCCCCTCGTCACACTTCGTCACAAAAGTAACACCCCCTCTGAGAATGACGTCACAAAGCTCTGACCCCCCCAAACCAAATTTCCATGGCGAAGCAAAATGCTCCTTCACGGAAGAAATAGGGAAACCATGAATATTTTAAAATCTAACGGTGACCAAATATTGAAATAATTAGAAAATTATTAATAATGGTGCCCGTATACATTAAAATAATCAAAAAAAATAATGAAAATTTAATCCTCAAAATTAGTGTTGTTATTATTAAAAAGTAATTGTTGTTAATTGTCAAATTTAATAACATAGATCTGGTGTGACGTCACACTTCTCAGACCCCCACCCCATGTCACATATCGTCACACATTTCCGACCCCCTTCCACCCCCCAGGTGCGTGACGTCATTTATGGACGGCCCCCATAGTAAAGCATACAATCCTAATTGCATGTTATTTCAGTCACTGTGAACTCCGAAGTGGCGGGAGTCTGGTTTAAAGTGTCGGGAGGGAAAAACAGATGATAGACCTATAAGTTCAGATCTGAATTATTCTCCATTCCTTCATTCTACATAACCCTGGCCTAACCGTCTTCAACGCTCCGAAGACTGAGAGTCTTGGAACCAGAGTTAATAGTCACATTCGCTCAGTCTGGAAACGAACCCTTAACCGCAGATGATAAGGTCGGATGTCTTTTCATTATTCACAGGATTTACGTTATGACGATAGTCAAATAATCCTAATCTTAAACTCCAAACTTCTAAAGCGCCACACAAAATCCAAGCGTAGGGCACCAGCTTATTCGTAAGCGCTGCGTCAAGTCAGAAAGGTTGTTCAAATAGTAGTCAAAAGGAGGTCCGAGTGCGATGGTCAGGGAATCAGAGGAGGCAGAGGTAGCTGTTAAGGTTGGAGTCGTTTAGATCGAGAATTTGAAGGTGGAGGATCAGTTGAGTCGGATTAGTTGAGTCGGGTAGGAATTCTTGAAGAGGTGACTAGAATTTTGAGTGGAAAGCCCGAGGGGTGCTAGGTAGAGGAGCCTGAGGCAGATGATGGTGGGTAGTTGGCAGCGATGGTTGAGGAACCGAAAATTTGCGCAATTCAGAGGTGCATATCGCTCTGGACAGTCAACGGAGAGTCGGAGGTTCAAAACGCGCCAGAGGAGAAATCTGTTTCTCTGGCTCACTTGCGCCCCTTCAGTCGACTCAGCTGCGATGCCCGTACACTGTCGATGGGAAGGTGAGACGGCGAGAGAGAGGACTGGTCACTCGCCCTCATATGTTGAGGATAAGAAAATTCAGTTGCTATGACACTTCATATTCGTGGTTTGCCTCTCGGGCCAGCTTAAGAGACTGCTCTTCTTCTGTTTCTTCCTAATTCACGAGTGTTTCACAGACGGCTTGAGACGTTCTTCGCCCTCAGCTGTGTTCTGTACACGACAGAACCGTTCTTCAGATCAGATCTTATAGGATCCATTCCGTCCTTTTCCTCCTCCGTTCTCACCATCGCATCAAACCGGTTCTTCTGATGTGCACTGACCGAAGCGAACCTATTCAGTGGATCCGATCCCACCGCATCGAATCCATTCCTCGGATCTGATGTGTTCTGCAGTTCTTGGTGGGGCTGTGACATGACGTCATCTTTCATTGTTTCGTCATCGGTGACGTAATGTAATGTAATGTAATGTAACAAGACATTTATATAGCGCCACTTGAGAGTCTCACAGAAGCGCTCAACACGTGGCCATCAAACAGCTGAAAAAGTGCGTCTTTAAGAGTCGAGAGAAAACCATGTAACCACATGCAGCATTAGTGGCACGCACAGATGGCGGAAGAGTATTCCAGATCCGTGGCGCCGCAATCGAGAAGTCCCGACGAGCACGTGTGGTGGTTCGAAACGAAGGTACAATCAAGTCATTTCGCGAGGCCGACCGGAGAGCCCGCCGACCAGTTTGAGTGCCAACTGGAAGGCACAGTTCAGCAATGTAGTCCGGAGCAGTGCCAGTCGTAGCCTTCCAAACCAGCGTAGCGATCTTGAAATTAACACGATCAGCAACTGGAAGCCAGTGTAGCTCACGCCGCATGTAGTCAGATATGTGTGAATATTTCGGCAGGTCAGCCAGAACTCTGGCTGCTGCATTCTGAACGAGCTGAAGTTGACGAATGCGGAACTCAGGGAGGCTCAGGAGGACTCCATTACAGTAGTCAAGACGTGTGAGAACAAAAGAGTGTATTAGCACAGCCGCGGCGTTCAGCGACAGCGTCCTCCGTATAACTCGGATCTATCTGAGCTCGTAGTAACTTGTCCTTGAGATATGTGTCACATGATCAGCCATCGTAAGCCCACCAGCAAGAAGCACCCCAAGATCCCTCACCACATCACAGGACTGTCCACTTAGGCATGTTTTATTCTTCATTTTCTTACCATTCTACGCAATCTTCGCATTCCTCGCATTCTTCTTCTTCTACGCATTCTTCGCATGCAAGGGCATCAATCCTACAACGTGAACGTCTTGTACCGAACCATATAAACTGTGACTTAGTCTGTGACGTAGATGGTGTTTGCGCGGGTGAGGTTGGTTGCCGAGCGACGGTGACTTGTGCTCGACCTTCTGCTGCCCCCGCAGCCGCCGCTTCCCTTTCTGGACGCCCCGCGACGAATGGAATAGTCGGCCTCGGAGTAGCGATCCAGTCCAGATGAGGAGTGGCGCAGTCCAAGGGGAGACAGACAGCGACGGAAGAGACGACGGAAACCCTGCTTGAACTTCTCCTGTCAGGATAACAGCTGTAATTGTAAATGTAATTACAAATGTAATTGTAAATTGTAGAAATGCAATTATAAATGTAAATGTGAAAGTGAATGTGAATGTGGATGTTATTGTAATTGTAAACGTAAATGTAAATGTAATTGTAATTGTAATTACAAATGTAAATGTACATGTAATTGTAAATGTAATTCTAACTGTCATTACAAATGTAACTGTACATAGATATTTAATTACAAGTGCAACTGTTATTGCAAATCTAATTACTAGTGAAATTTCAGCTGTAAATCTAATTACAGTTGTAACTGTAGCTGTAACTGTAACTGCAGTTTGAGAGGTTTTTCATTGGTTAATGTTTACCTGTTTCATAAATAGATTAATATAGTAACCTGCATAAGAGACTCTCTGTATATTAGTAGCACTGTCATCTAGCGAACATAGTCTCATTTTACGAACTGGTTGTTGACCACATTACTAAATAATATAAGAGTATATAAATGCCTACAAAGTAAATGCAACATATAATGTAATTATTTGATGAATTATGACTGATTTGCTATTTTAGATAGTTTTAGACCTTGACCTATGAACTTTCGTCTAAACAAAACCTCAAGCGTTATCAGATAATATTTTTATTCATACTTTTGTCTTATATTTTTATCTTATATTTTATTTGTATTTTCTACATATATATTTGTCTTATAATTTTTGTCTTTTGTCTTAAAAAAAGAATGACATGCTGTACTGGAAGATAATAAATACTCATTCGTCAATGTAAAACTTCAGTGTATGCTTCTGAAATATTAAATTCCGTTATGCTAACAAGATATTTTGTGTCGTTGATAAGAAATGATCATTAAATAACAATTAACTAGATTAAATGCCATTAGGAGCTAGATAATTGCATCAGTTAGTAAAATAAAGCACAGTAAACGAGAAGAGTCACCAGTGGTGGGCGCACGCACACACGTGGAACCAACCAAGGGCTTTCCCTCGACAGTTGATCGATGGCATGGATGTTCAGAGTCTCTGGACCAATTGTTGCGTCGATAGGGTGTTGAGATGACAGGACACGATGACGCTGCCACCGAACTCTCCCTCATTGGTAGATGAATATTGTCAAGTTAGTTTTTATTGAGGGTGACCCTCAATGAAGTAATTGGTTTTCTGAAATATCTGTCACCTAGTGAACATAGCTTCATTTTACGAACCAGTTGTTGACCGTATAACTGAATACCATAACAGTATATAAATGGCCTACAAAGCAAATGCAAAATATGATGTTATTGTTTGATAGATGATGATTTATTTGTTATTTTAGCTAGTTTTAGACTTTGAACTATGAACTTCCGGTTGTATTAGATTAGGCGTTGCCTGTAATAGAGCTCGTTACTTTTTGGCTTATACCAACTTGGTATAGGCCTAAAAGTATTACCAAAACTCCGTCTGGCTCCACTCCAATCAGTATTTAATGCAGCTGCTCGTTTGATTGCCCACCTTCCTCGTTTCTCCCATATTTCGACTTTTATGACTGAACACCTTCATTGGCTCCCTTTAACTCCTTGGATTCAGTTTAAAATTCTCTTTCATACGTGTAAAACGTTTTTGGGTCAGGCTCCACGCTACCTCTGTGATCTTATCGGACGGCCTATCTCAGCTACCTCTGGACGTCCTCTCATCATGACCTTCTAGTTCCCCGGTCTCGGACTGAGAAAAGCACAGCATCGTGCCTATGCCTCTGTTGGCCCTTTGCTGAGGAATGACATTTCTGCTGTAACTTGTGTTGTTATGTTATCTGGGGGCACTACTGTTTCTGCTCGTTCTCTTAAGACTTTACTTTCTTCGAGGGGCCTTTCGCACTGGAAGCGCCTCTGATTAGGTTGTAATGTGAGAGGCACTTTAAACTTCCGTAATAGAATGGTATAGAATAGAATAGAGCTATTGCCTGGAGCTGATTATAATTATTAATATATTTTTTTCTGGAAAATATACCTAACAACAGGTACTAATACTGCGACCTAGCGAATGTTTCCGGCAGTGGACGAAGTGGTTGCCATCTGTCGAATGAGTATTGGATCGCCTGTAATTGGTCATAATCGTTAATATTATAGTATTAGGCCTATCATGAATCGATGAAATTCATCAACTGATGTGATTCCAAACTCAAGTCGCCACATACTCGACCCTGCACATCGTGTGGAATAACTATGAAACCTATTGGAAAAGATGATATTACAGTCACAGGCAATCGTAATTGGAATAGGCAAGATTACAATCATAAGGGAGTATCATTGGCATACATGTAGATAAGAAAAAAATAAACACAAGGCATCGTCAATCGAGAGGTGCTTTGACATCGAAACCGTTGTCAAACACTGTAAACCGTCAGCTTAATCCAGATGAAATCAGTTACGTCATAGAAACAGACGTCTAGTTAATAAAGGAGAATAAACAATGTAACATAAACTCCTAAGATAGCGGATTTCTAATCTAATCTAATCTAATCCAATCTAATCTAATCTAATCTAATCTGATCTAATCTGATCTAATCTAATGTAATCTAATCCAATCTAATCTAATCTAATCTAATCTAATCTAATCTAATCTAATCTATTCTAATCTAACCTGATGTAATACAGTCTAGCCATTTCTAGTCTAAGCTGTCTGTCGTTGCCCGAAGCGAAGCAGAACAAGCAACGGATTATCCACCGTAGGCTGTCTCTCTGTCTCTTACGAACTGATCTTTTGGATGTTGACCTGATAACGGCTTGGTTTTAGTGTGCCATCGGTTGATGCCTTGTGCATTAGACACCGGCGCAATAGAAGTTGCTAATTACAATTACAATTACAATTGCCAACATCTAGAAGACACGCTCCTTCGTTGTGAATGTAATTCGTATAGGCCTAGCTCGAGTAGTTGTTTATGATCTCTGCAGAACCTCACAAAGGACCATTGTACTGGCCCACACAGAAACACATTGAACCATTGCAGAATTATTAAGGTTTAAGATGTCTGTCGTTGCCTTTGGCGTCATCTGTTTTTACGCAGCGAAGTCGTCTAGCCTAATTGTTTGCGATGTCACATACAGGGTAGTAGTAGGAGTAGTAGTAGTAGTAGTAGTAGTAGTAGTAGTTGTAGTAGTTATAGTAGTAGTAGTAGTAGTAGTAGTAGTAGTAGTAG
>JACEVL010000189.1:1520000-1547500 GCA_020284085.1 Aporrectodea caliginosa
TCTTTATAAATTCAAACCGATAAACGCGGTGTGATAACAATTCAGCATGAACGAATGATCACAAGTTATTACAGGTGTCGAAATTAACTCTGTATGGCAGCCATGCAAGGCCCCCATCACGTCCTACATCTCATTTAACAAATGTTGGGAATGACAGGCTGAGTTGACCTTGATCTCGCTTCCTACTGCTCGTCACTCCACTTCTCTATGGACCCCATTGTAAACTGGCGAGTCTTCTACATTAATTAACCATTTCAGAATTTTAAGGGCGGAGTCACAATATTATGTTAACTGGTTGTGACGTAGTTGAGTATAAGTTTACCGAACTAACCCACTGTTCACTGTTCGAATTCGTCTACATGTTTTTGATGGCAAGTGGCCTTCAAAGTAAATCGTTTAACTAGTCTCAGATGGAGCTAATACAATACCCGCGCTGTCTAATGGAACAGAGAACCAGCAAGCAGCTTAATCTCTCCTGACAGCAGACACTAGTGTATAGCTAGCCAATCAAACGTGGCTTCCCACTGACCAATAACTGAAATCAGCTGATCGAGACAATATACTATATGTTCATATGTATTCATATTGCCACGAACAATAGGCCTATATAGAAAGGAACAATCTGAGGCCACATCATATTTGATATAATCTTAAACCACAAAATTATATTATTATCCTGATATGTGTAGTAGCCTACAATATCTTCTTGTTCGCTCTCAGGATCTCTGTATGATGGTCATTTTGACAACGAAATTCCGCATTCTGGACTCGACCATGCTCAGAATTGAACAACACAAATTCTGGGATTATAATTCAATCGATAGACTAAACATCGTTTCCCGAATAAAATAGAAACATTATCTAAATAGAATAGCCTAAGTTCTGGCTAAGGATTTCAATCGTGAACGTCGTAACTAACTTACGATCGAACGCCAACGACTTCCACAGTTAAGGATTCGCATCAACTGTTACCTGACAAAATGTTCCGAGTGTTTTGTACGGCGAATGTTTTCTTATTCATCGTCATTTTCAAGCTGACAACCGGTAAGTAGAATGATCTTTTTTGAACATGTATACATTCCCAATCGTAATCTGAGCCTTATTAGCTATTTAGTTTACCTCTTTAAGAAAATCTAATCCATGCAATTCGCAAGCTGAGTTCTGGTTGACGCATTACGTATAATATCTACAATATCTGTTGTGTCTATTTGTTTTGGAAATAAAGATTATGGTTGGACAACGAACAGTTTCGCCTGAAACGCGAGACTTTAATCCCTCATTCACTTTATTTTGTACTATTGTAACTGTAGCCTAATATTAAAATATAGCCGTTTAGCTTAGTCGAAGTTGGCTGAGAAGGCCTTACGTACTATAAGTGTTGTTGAAAATATTGACACTGGACACATGGTAGTAAATAGATTAAAATAATATTGAAAATATGAGTCAATCCTGTACAACAATTCAAGCAATCCTAATTACCTAGAGTGGCGTCTTAATCTACTCTAAATAGATTTTATGAGGCTTATCTGATTTCTATTTGTGCGTGCACGTTGAACTCATGTCGGAATCTTTCGTAGAAGTATTCATAGTTTTATCTTCCGTAGTCGTCGATCCTCGTAGTTCAGTCGCTGACATCGAATACGTCCAATTCTTCGTCGTCTTCGAAAGTTAATGAAGCGTCAGAATAACCTTATCCACACGCATAAGATCGTCCCGCAAATCTAGTTCCTCGTAATCCGCAGTTCGATTAATTCCAAGTTGGATTCGAATGACGATCGTTCCAACCAATCTCACGACAATAATCCCAGTAGAAATGATAGTCCTTCCTAGCTTTCGCAGGAACGAATGACTTCGAATTCTCACTGTCTTACTCCGTTAAACGATGCTGTGGCTTCACTTATCTTCCACCAACACCCGCAGAATCAAGAGTACGTTTGGATCCTCACTTCGATCGTAACGCCTTAAATATTTATCTCACTTCGATCGCTTCTAACTAAGACGATCTATAAACATCCCTCGCAACTCAAACGACGCTGCCAACTTTTCATTCTTGGCAATTCACCATCTTGCAAACTACTTCATCACTTCTAACATCCCAACTGACATTACTGGTTTCAACCGTCCATGTGTTTTTCTATTTGCCGAGCGTCCCTGGTCGCTTAGCAACATAACACATCACGTGATATTCAAATTTACGTTTTAAAAGCCTCTTACTTAATCTAATATTATATTCATATATCGCCACCACATTTTTATATATCGCCACTGTAATTTGTCTAGCTTATTCTAATAATTATATTAATTAATTAGTTAAACATGACATTTGATAAGATTTATTCGCTACAGTAACTGTAATTATATTTCGGCATTTATGAAGTGCCACTCCAAAGAAAGTAATCAGAGACGCTAAATTATATAAATTTTAGTTTTTTAACCGGATAAAAAGATTTTAAGAGAAGAATTACTATTCAGATAATTTCAGGTAGAAGTAGGCCTAGGCCTATCACTAGGGCGAGTCCTATTCAAATGTTTCCACATTTGGAATTTGCTTCTACTATCGTAATGGTGATTGAACATTTATATAGAGCCGTTCAAGGTGCAACAAAAATCAGAAGCACTCTACGCGTTAGTTTAATTATATGACATTAAATGTCGTTAAGAGCGAGACCATTACATCAGGAAGTAAGACAATGCGCAGTAAACTAGAAGAGTCACCAATGGCGGGACCCCACACACACGTGGAGCCAACCAACAGATTCCTCCCGACAGTTGAACTAGGTGCGTGGATAGTGTGGAGCGACAACAAGTGCTAGCGCTCGCAGCACACATAACGCTGACACCATGCAGTGTGGGGCCCACGCACACATGTAAAGCCAACCAACGGATTCCTGCCGACAGTTGAAAGATGGCATAGATGTTCAGAGTATCTGGTCCGAGGTGCGTGGATAGTGTGGAGCGACAGCAAGTGATAGCGATTGCAGCACACGGTAACGCCGACACATGTCCAGCTAATAATCGACGAACCAGTTGTCTTATTCGTCGCCTATCTGTCCTTAGGTTGAAGTGCCCTCTGCAGTCAGGGTCCGATTTGTCAAAAAAGAAGCAGGGGGGTCGGAAATCTATAGAACTATTAAAAATTTACTGAGCCGCAGTAATATTTTTTACCCCCCCCTCTTATGGGCCTTCCCAGCCAGAGATGGGCACGATTAGTTAAATTGCTCATCGATTAAAATTAGATTTAGCAAAATCTTGTAGCTAATCGATCAGGAGTAGAATTAGCTGTTTAGCTAATTAATTAGCCAATCGATTAGCATTTAATCGATTAGTTAGCCTACCCATCTCTGTTCCCAGCATCCCTTATGTTTTTTCCAACACCCATCATCAGTATAATATACATGTATATATATATATATATATATGTGTGTGTGTATATATATATATGTATGTATATATATATATATATATATATATATATAACATTATATACACACAATACAATACAAAGCATACAGAGCGCCATTTGTAAATTGCTACAGTACAATGCAACTTTTGTTAACAAAACAATAATATATTATTGCCTGCTGTCACTGTGTGTTTTGCTTCAATCAGAAATTTCAAATGAAATTTCAAATGAAATTGTGAAGATTAAATTAAAATAAAAACCTGGAAAGCCACCACACCTTGGCCACTGTCAAACAGCCACAAATAAAAATTATGTTCATACCTTAAAACACTTAATAAGCTTATTTGATTAACAATGGAGCTTTCCTGACCTTTTTCTGCTAAATTTCTCTTGACAGTTTCAAAATCAATTTTCTGGCAATACTCAACCTGGCCAAATCCACTAGATAATCTTCTTGAGACGTTGTAGACCTTACAAATTCTTAAATAGCTTGAATTTGCTGAATGGTCTCTCTGCAGAGGTTACTGTTTCCGGATTGAATTAACAGTATAACCTAAGCTCACACAAACATTTGGAACTATAGCTCAGAAAGATTGTAGGCCTACTGTGTTAATAAGTTCAACAGGTCAACGGTGTTAATTGGGCACATCCCAAAATTGTCTTATGTACGGAGGGTAAATGTTGACTTTATGTTAAGAAATCCTCACCATTAAAGAAAACAAGATATTACTTTGCTAAAGTTAAAGTTTTTCTTCCAACTAACAGGTAGACATGGTTAGATAAATATTTCCACAAGACAGCAAACCTTTCATGGCTCCTGATCTGTCACCATACATTTTGGACGGTTTATCTACAACTTTTACTTTTTAGCCTATATCTGAAGGCTTAAATAAATATATGCATAAAATGGAAAAACTGCATGCAAAATAAGTTCTATAATGTCAGATAGATGAACAGCAGAAGAGCTAACCTTCCAGGTTGGCGATGTGGGGAACGGGATCCTATGACTCATTTCAATTGGGGTGCGTGTAATGAATGGGGCTGGGGCATATAGGAGACTTTGGAGAAAGCTTTAGCATTGACCTACACGATGTGAAGGGCTGTAGGCTAGCAGGGAACTATCAATCATACACTTGCTGGACCTTGATCGGTAACTCCTCCGGCTCAGCCGGAAACTACACTCCCGGCCCTTTGGGCCCAGGAGCAATGAACCGGCTGCACCCTCTCATAGGCCCTGCCTGTCACAGTAACCAAGTGATAACGCAGATGAACGTACGGTGGCCGAGAGGGGCCAGGTTGTTGTATGATCTGAAAGGATAACCCTATTCCTTAAAAAGTATATCCCAATATAAATCTACAGCAGGCCGATTGGTCATAACGGCGACTATAGTTTTCATTATGGAGTCATTTGTAGTAGGATTGTGGGTAATGAATTTGAGGGGGTCCAGCCGACCCCCCCGGGGGTCGGCCAAAGGCCAGAAGCAGGGGGGTCAAAACGAGAAGCAGGGGGTCCAACCCCCGACCCCCCCGGCAAATCGGACACTGCTCTGCAGTGACTAACGGTCGAGGTCACTCCAATGTTATCGCCTTCCGCAGAGACGCAAACACCCAACAGCATGCGACGGATACGGTCCTTATTTTCCATATTCCATCACCCATCAGAAGGATGGTCCCGATGCAATCACGTTCACCAAGTCTACAGGCGAACAAGACATTATAATCTCCGGGGTGTAACGAAAACCTAGGAGTGTCATAAAGAAAAAGAAAATAGTACAAAAAATACAAAGAAATGGTTTAATCGCTTTTGAAACGACATGCATGGCTACATGTTCTACTGTGCCATATAAGTTTTCGTCATGATCGTTACCAGAAGATTAATTTATTCGGTTACGAGGACGTCCATTAATTATGTCAACAAAATAGGGGGAGGGGTTTGGACATAATTATTGGACGACCCCTTACGTGTAACTCTGGTTCCTTTATTATATTGCGCTTGATGCATTAATATGCCAACAGCGAGAGAATAGCAACTAAGAATTTCATGTGACTACCGAAGATTTGAATCCCAGGCTCATGCACAGATGGATGGCACGACTTTTACTTCTTAAAACATTTTCAGTCTATGCCTTGCACTTTTTCAATTGCAGCATACACGATCAGTTCGGTCTGAAAGATCCATCCACCTGTTGGCTATGTGTGGGATGTGGTCAAGGGAAAGGACCTCATCTACGTACTATGTAAAATCTACAATGAAGGATTTCATGGACGGTCGTCGTTTGCAATCCTCGCTTACGAAGATAACGTTCCGCACGATCTTCTAATGATAACTTTTACACAAGACATTGTAGGTCCCATGAACACAGACATGGTTGGCATTGAAAACACGAATCTTTTAAACGTTCATGAAAGAGGGTGCAGATGCATCTGGAAGATAGACACGGTTAACAACAAAGTTGAAAACTGGTTGTCGAAACTAGAATATTGGGCCCGTGTATCAGTAGCCAATGATAATCATCTACTGGTGCTGAACGACCTTGACTACCCGCAGTATCTCGAGATTTACGATCAAGACGCGAACCTTATAAGAAGTGTTTCACTTCCCATAGGCTTAAGAGGTCCATCCCTTGCCATTCAGAAACCAAATGGAGAATTCATCGTCAGCCACTACTTAGAAGAGAACTATGAAATGTGTATAAGTTTCTTAAGAGCTGATGGGCAAATTATCAGCCAGCTTAGGCTGAAGGATGCAGTCATGTTCCATATTGTGGAAGAGATTACGGTAACGCTTTTCGATAGGTCTACATACAAGTCCACATATAATAAATTTGCAAATGATATGGTCAGTGGGAAGGTATACACGAATGATGGAGACTGGAATACTGGTAAATGGATCCAAACTGATCTTAGTCTCACCATCAGCGACGACTTAAAAAGAGGAACATGGAGCTCGGAGAAGTTTGTACGTCTACGAAACAGTGATGGGCGAATTATCAAGAAAGATACATACTTATTCAAAATACATGTGCTGTTATCTTGGGATGCGGACAACAATAATCTTTTCATGGTTGATACGTCCATACATAACATACATATGTTTGACACAAAATCTCTAACATGGTTCCCAATTGGTCGATTACCTATTCAAAGGCTGTATTACGACATAAAGAAAAAGCAGTTCCTTACCATTGAGAAATTGGAAATTCTACATATTTGGACAGTAACCAAAAACTAACTTGAGAGGCAACGATGAATAGTTTGAATACATGTCTTTCTGCGAATTCTTAGGACTCGGTTTATATCCGCAAACAACATTTGGTTGAAGACGTGCATACCTATACTCTGTCTGCATTATGTAGCTCAGATAAACTGATTTCAGTTTTCATTAGCATAGCGACAATGTTTCCTTATTCATGCAAAGGTACGCTTAAAATCATACATCGCCGCTACGTAGGCTATTTTTATTCTAATAGATTTTCTTTTTTTCAAATATTATGCTGATAAAAATGTCATGTATTATTGTTTCTGGTCAGTGGCGGCTCCAAAGGGGATAGGGGGGGCTTAGCCCTCCTAACTGCGGCTCAGCCCCCAAAAGTGGGATATCACTGCAAATCACAGGGAGGAGGGTACAAAAGGGGGTAATCCCGTAGTTTAGGTTGGTAAATTATTTGAATATCTTCAATACCGAACTTCATGTTGGTAAGTAAGCAATCTACCTATGTCCATGATAACTATCGTCAATCCCGCTTCCATTTCATCGAAAATTTGTTTTAATCAATCCAGCTTCCATTTCATGACAAAAATTAGCCAACTTCTATTTAACCCAAAAAATATTTTTCATCAATGAAACTTTCATTTAAGCAAAGAACTATTCTCATGGGTCCAGCTTCAACTTACGGAAACAATTATTTTAATCATTCCAGCTTCTATTGCTTCAAAAACATAGTTTCATCAATCCAGCTTCTATTTACGGTAAAAATTATTTCGATCAATCCAACTTCTATTTAAAGACAGAGATGGTTTCATCAATCCCACTTCGAGTTAGTGAAACAATTTTTTTCCTTAATCCAGCTTCCATTTTAATTTGACGATATAAAATAATTTACCAACATAAACTACGGGATTACCCAAAAGGGATGGGCTTGGAGCTTTAGCCTCCCCCCCCCCAACCTGAAATACTGGCGCCTCCACTGTTTCTGGTATCAATGTCTGCTATTAGTCAGAACCTGCGGGACGATTGTAGCTGAAGTGGATGTATATCAATGCCAGCAAAGTCTAATAATATCGACTGTTTATTATTATAAACTAATAGTGAGATAATAGCACAGATGCATAACATAACAGATGCTATGAGGCAGATTAAACTGAGCCAATGTCGAAACCAGATTTATATTTTATAGGTTTATACGCAGCATTAATTCTCTCCAGAACAAAAAGATTCATGGATGAAATGGTTCTGCTGCCATTTTGGAGTGCACTGTTAATATGTTTCTATTACCTATTTCATGCCGATGATACCTGACGGTTATTATTGTTTAGATCTTACTACTGTGGAGGTGTAGGACCGTTAGAGTTAGGGTTAGGGTGTAGGACCTCCATCTAAACCCTCATGTATGGATAGAATGACCTACCTTTGTGGTTTATTCGTCTAGACACGTCTATTAGTTATTCGCTTATTACCGAGATGGGCCTTCAGTCGACTACAGGGCTATGTTAATCGTATTTTGGAGACTTACCTTACACACTGCAATATTACATAGACTGCAACTGAAACTGTAATGTAAATACATGTTACTTTTATTGGCATGGAACATTATATATTTGCACAGTTAAAATTAGTTAGATTGTTTCGTACACAGTTTTGATGATTTTGTTTGAGAGGTTTCCATTGTTTGGTCTTCACCTTTCTCAACAATAACTATAAAAAAATATTAGAAATGTATTGTAACTCGCGTGAATAAGAAACTCGCTGGGTGACCGGTGAGAAGAGTCCTATGAGACTTCACCGGTAGCCCACCACTCAGTTTGTAGAATTTGTGTATTGTCATTTTGTTTTTTTGTGGTGAATAAACTACTTACATACTTACTTACCCGCTGTAGGCCAATATAATAGCACTGTCATAATAGCGAACATAGTCTCATTTTATGAACTGGTTGTTGACTACATTAGCCCACTAAATAATATAACAGTATATAAATGCCTACAAAGTAAATGCAACATATAATGTTATTAATTGATGAATTATGATTGATTTGCTATTTTAGATAGTTTTAGACCTTGTCCTTGATTTTTCGCGTAAACAAAACCTCAAGCGTTATCAGATAATATTTTTATTCATACTTTTCTCTTATATTTTTATCTTATATTATATTTATATTTTCTACATATTTATTTGTCTTATAATTTTTGTCTTTTGTCTTAAGCCAGGAATCACGTGCTGTACTGGAAGACAATAAATACTCATTCGTCAATGTAAAACTTCAGTGTATGGTTTTGAAATATTAAATTCCGTTATGTTAACCCATTTTGGACCAAAACTTTATTATGAAATATTTTTATGATCTGTGATAATTATTGGGGTCTTGATGGCAATGTTTGAACGTATGTATTATGTTTTTGACTATTGTCAAATAACATATGCAAATTTGTATATGTTCGTTTTACGAACATTGGGCCAATAGGCTACTAGCAAAATGTGAAATATTGAACATGCATGAAATTACACTGTAACACAATAACGTAATAAAAATGGATAATTGGTGTCAAAACCGTCATGGATGCGCTTCTTGTCAACACTGAAGCAGCAGTTTGACTCACACCGATATGGTCTAATGCTATGAACACTGGCTTGTTGTCTTTCCACAAAGCAAAAACCTCCGCATCAATGTCACTAAAACCCGCGAGATAGTCATTGTGAAAAAGGCGAGGAGCTCCATGGCACAACTACAGTCGGTGTCTGGGGTGGCGCGGTCGACTTCCATCAACATCCTCGGCGTCATCCTAGGAGAAAAGCTATCGTTCTCTGAACACATCGACAGTACCATTGGCGCATGCTCTGCCTCCCTCTACGCACTAAAGACCCTCCGGGCACATGGAGCAACTCCATCGATGCTACACATGATTGCTCGCAGCACCACATTAGCAAAATTAACCTACGCACTGCCAGCTTGGTGGGGGTATGCTAGTGGTGGAGAGAGGGATCGCCTGGAGAGTTTTATACGAAGAGCCAAACGAGCCGGCTTCCTCCTCCATGATGCTCCAACAGTGGCCGAAATGGCGAGCAAAGCTGACGACCGACTGTTCACTGCGATCAGAACTAATGACCATCATGTTCTACGCCGGCTGTGCCCTCGACTACGGGAGACTACGTACACCCTCCGTCCTAGGCCTCACCAATTCTCACTCCCACCTAAGGACACCAAAAACTTTATTACAAGGCTGCTCTACAAGGACATCTATTAATCCTAAGACCATTTGACATAAAACAATAGCCAATAATATCCTGGACCAAACTTTAAACGGAATAGCCGCCTACACATTTTTATTTATTTTTTGTTTTTCATGTAATCGCATTGCGTTCTGACAATGTGTTATGAATAAACGAAGATTCTATATTCTATGCCACCACGACACTTCCATTGCCCTGATATTCGATTGCTCCTCGCTGCTCTCTTCATCGCACTGGATTTCATGAGAGGGCAGTCTCACAAGCAGTTCCCCCGTATTGTCCCAATGGCAGCAAAAACTGAATCCTAAGTGTTGTGAGGAGTACCAATGAAGTGAAGAAGTTGTCGAAAGTCAGAGTGTGACACTGTCGTCAGAAGCTGCCAGACAGCTTGACTACCGAGGCTGTCATCCTCACCACGTGTTGAATCCTGTGTATTGACTGGTACTCCACAGCCATCAATTTAGGGTCCTTTATTGTTTATTACACACACACACACACACACACACACACACACACGCACGCACACACACTCACACACACACACACACATATATATATATATATATATATATATATATATATAATATATATATATATATATGATTTGGATGATGCATGTAGCTCAAGATCAGAAATATGCATATGTAAATCAAAGTTGACTTGACTTGACGCCATCAGTAGCGTATTGGACCAATGTTCGTAAAACGAACATGACCCAGATACGAAACTTTTGCGACTCCATTTATTACGATAAAATTATGCAAATAACATGTGCTTTGTGCTAAATATGTGCACTTGTCAAATACCCATCAGCTCGTGCGATATCACACATCGAACCAAAATTACAAATTTTCAAACAAAAGACGGTGAACATACTGGAGTTGAGGTATTTTGCATAAGACAAAAACAGTTCAAAACTTTCAAAACAAAATTTTTGCGATTTATCCGACAAATCAAACCTTTCTCTTACATAAGAGCACATGAACAGAAAACTAGAGTGATGACCTCAACCAATTTGATGTCATCAAAAAATGTGTTCGTAAAACGAACATTGGTCCAAAATGGGTTAACAAGATATTTTGTGTCGTTGATAAGAAATTATCCTTAAATAACAATTGACTAGATTAAATGCCATTAGGCGCTGGACTTTTGCATCAGTTAGCAAAATAAAGTAGAGTAAACGAGAAGAGTCATCAGTTGCGGGCCCACGCACACACGTTGAGCCAATCAACGGATTCCCGTCGACAGTTGACCGATTGCATGGATGTTCAGAGTCTCTGGACCAAGTTGCGTAGATAGGGTGTTGTGTTGAGATGACAAGTAACAGCGCTTGCAGGACACGATGACGCTGCCGCCGAACTCTCCCTCATTGGTAGATGGATATTGTCAAGTTAGTTTTTATTGCGGGTGACCCTCAATGAAATTTAAATGACATTTAGCGCATTTTGATATCCAATTTCAAGAGGTGAGGATATGTCAGTTGCTGCGTTGCATTGTCTACATGCACAACATCAACAACTCGCTCTGTACCATGATCAACTCCACATCTACTAGTACTAGTAGGCCTAGCAATGATATTGCCAGCTTGATTTGCTGCATCATTCGCTTTTGATGAAATTGAAAATGTAAGGCTTTGAAAAGTTTGCACTAGTATCTGTCTCTCGTTTGCATTCCTGACTTTCACTAATCTTTCTGTCTTTTATTGAGCTCATGATTTCTGACGGTAATTCATCTTCTTATTCGTGATCAACTTAATGAAATATAATATCAAATATTGGTAAATTGTGATCAATTATTTATTATGATAAATTACATTCAGCCGTAAGTTAAAGTATTATATATTTTGATAATAACTCAAATTTCTATTCATAAATTTACATCCAGTACAAGATTTTATGCCTCCTAGAAAACCGATCATTTTTAATTCTAGACCGACTGCTGATGAATCTCAAAATACTGATATGCATAATTTTTCAAATTCAAGTTACCTGGTATTCATCTATAACATGACCACAAAATTGTTGACCTACATAACTGAAATAGACGGATACCCTTTATAACTTCATTGGCGTAGATAGAATTTTACCAGAGGGGGTGCTTAATGCGAAGTGCTCGGCCTCGCATACTATCCTGGTTGTGTAACCTATAGAAATCGAAATTTTTCTGCATCAGTTAACTTTGCACCAACAGCTAGTCCAAAACCATTCTCATGAGTGATGACCAACGTCTGTTACTGTGCTCACTCCCAGGCCTAAATCCTCTGACTGAGCCACTGAGACTGTTAAGTTTCACTGTTATTAAATCGTTTTCGTTAACAACATGGCTAATGGAATTATCTGCAATGCCTAACCTCTTCTGTCCCATTTCTACGGTCACATTCGTTATTGGCTTGAGGTGGATTCGAACCCGCAACCCTCCGCTGATTGTAGTATGCAGTGATTGTACGCCAGAAAGAGAAATCATCCCTGGCCGTATATTGACGTGCAACCGAATGTAGGCTACGTATCTTCGTGTACAACTGTGTTCGTTTCTACTGTAGGTCAAATCCTCCGACCCACCAGGCGACCTATATATGCACAACACATTCAAATGTATGTGGCACTGTGTTTCAAGTGTCATGAAGCATCCGTCATATAGGGCCTACTGTAACAGACTGCATTAGGCCAAAACCAACAGGTTTCTTCAGTTTGAACAAAGTTTTAGACATTTCCGGGCCCTGCCAAAGGCCCCTGCCATAGCGCCGGGCTCCGGGGCAGCAACTTCCTGACCCCCTCATCGGCCCTGTTTCTAGTCAAAGATTTCAGCCGTTGCCCGAAGCGAAGCAGAACAAGCACCGAATTATCCACCAATTACCAACATCAAGAAGACACGCTCCTTCAATCGTTGCGGGTTTAATTCGTAGGCTAAGCTCGTGTAGCTGTTTATGGTCTCTGCAGAAAAATTGTTTCGGCTTAACGACACTTTTTCATATCGAAGATGATTAGTGTCGGAGGCAGAAAGCAACCTCGTACTCCACGTTTAAATTGCGACCGAGCCACCCGCAGTAAAGATCCGAGAAATTAATCTCTGATAAACCGACCGACCCGGAATCGAACCCGGGCCGTCGGCGTGTCGAGCGGGCACCATCCCACTCGGCCACTCAGGATCTCTAGGGTCTCTGCAGAACCTCACAAAGGACCATTGTACTGTACGACACAGAAAGACATTGTACCATTGCAGAATTATTAAGGTTTAAGATGTCTGTCGTTGCCTTTGGCGTCATCTGTTTTTACGCAGCGCCTTCGTTTAATTGCTTCCCATGTCACATACAATGTGTATTGTAAAACTGGTGCGTCTTCTACATTAATTAATTTAACCATTTCAGAATTTTAAGGGTGGAGTCAACATAGTTGTGACGTAGACGAGTATAAGTTAAGCGAACTAACCTACTGGTTACTGTTCGAGTTCGTCTACATGATTTCGATGACAAGTTGCATACAAAGTAAATCGTTTAATTGATGTCAGATGGAACTAATATAATACCCACGGTCCCACACTGTCCAATGAAATCGAGAACCAACAAGTCTGTAAGCAGCTTAATCTCTGATGGCAGCAGACACTAGTGCATAGCAGCTAACCAATGAAACGCGGCTTCCCACTGATTAATAACTAAACTGAGCTGATCGAGACAGTATAGGCCTAGCCTACTATACATGTAAGTTCATATGTATTCATGTAAGTAGGTCTATTGTCCCACGCTGTGACGACTTTTAGCAATGTATGGAAGGGAACAATCTGATGCCACATCATATTTGATATAATCTTAAACCACCGCTGGTCATAAATTATCTTGATACGTGTAGTACAATGTCTTCTTGTTCGCTCTCAGGAGCTCCAGGCCTATATGGTGGTCGTATCAAAAACCTATATGGTGGTCGTTTTAACAACGCGACGCCGCATCCTGGACTCTGCCAAGCTCAGAATTGAACGACAACATTTCTGGGATTATAATGCAATCGATTGACGAAATAATTTTATTGTTTCCTTGTAAAAATAGAAACACTATCTAAATAGAATCAGTTCTAGCTAAAGTTTTCCATCGTGAAAGTCTTAACTAAGTTACGATTGAAAGTCATCTACTCACACAGTTTAGGATTCGCATCAACTGTTGCCTGACAAAATGTTCCGAGTGTTTTGTACGGCGAATATTTTCTTAGGCATCGTCATTTTCAAGATGACAACCAGTAAGTAGAATGATCTTTTTAAACATGTATGAATTCTCAATCTTAATCGGAGCTTAAATTAACTATTTAGTTTACCTCTTCAAGAAATTCTAATCCATGCGAGTCACAAGCTGAGTTTTGGTTTTGTTGGCGCAATCTATAAGCTATAGGCCTATATATATTATTTCCACAACAAAGCAACTATTTCTAATACTTCGATTTGTTTGGAAATAAAGATTATGCATTAAACCTGTGCCGTCATAAGTTCTCAATCTTTTTAATTGGAAAGAGACAAACATTCGACAATAACTTATGACATTCATTGTAATTTACTTTGTATAGAATGCTACAACTTTGGTAACAGAATGCTGGCAACTTCAAAAAGGACCGATGACATTGTCGATGTTTCGTCAATTAATACAATCACTTTCATTCATATCAGTTAGTTATTTTAATTAACACGTGGCTAAGACGATTAGGAGTAAAGAGGCGAAGACCTGACCCCTAATAGATGGATAACGGATTTGGGCGCTCCAGAGAATATGCCATATAAATTGACAGATACAATACAATACATTACAATACAATACATTATGTTCTTTTCGCACTTAAGTTCCGTAGCATATTGTATTACTGTACATAAATGTTACATATAATGGAAAATATTTGATTATGTATTCTGCAGGTGACCAAGAGTCAATGAGTTATGCAAACTGTCAACTGACAAACACTTGCTTTGGAAGAACGACGGACGAAGATTTGTCAAATGAAAGATCAATGACGCCGAAGATCACTGACAAAGAAACCTCTAAAAACACTCAAACTACTTTCACGACTTCAGAAAATGCAGCAACATTAGCAACACACTCATTACACCCTGTAGATGCTCCATCAACAGAAGCTACATGTAGCAGTAAAACTACACAAGACTCCAATACTACACCTTACACAACAAAACCGATCTCAACGGCTGAACAACTGACTAAAAGAAATTCCCAAGCAGCCAATGAAATCGCAGAAGAATCCACTGTCGCCATGACAACAGTTGACGCAATGAAATCAACTTATGACTCCGAACCATCAGAAGGTAGGATTACCAAAACCTTTTCAGAATGACCAAAATGCTATTTATAGCAAAATTATGATCTTATAGTATATTATGTCATAATATTATTACATTTATATTGAGTAATATAAGTTTTAGGTAATGAGGGTAATGCCATTACTTAGCAATTTGACGATGAATGAATGACTACGACAATATCTGCAGCGCCGTATACCACGACACATGCCGTTACAAGGGCGCTGAACTGGGGACTATTTAACATTGGTTAGTGGATGATCCTTGGAACTCCGAACTTGACTGTTTATTCTTGGTATTGTAAAGTTGTGCAGTGGCTATTCTATGTGGTTATAAATAGTCTTTTGCTGTTTGTATCTGCTGACGGAATTATGTTGTGGTTGAGACCATGGTTTGACAACGAACAGTTTCGCCTGAAACACAAGACTTTAATCCCTCATTCACTTTATCACGAATAATTTGATTACTTTTGTCCTATTGTAAATTTTTATCTGTATTATTATACTTAGGCATTTATGAAGTGCCACTCCAAAGAAAGTAATCAGAGACGCTAAAATGATGTTAGTTATTATCCAGAATAAAAAAGATTTTCTGAGAAGAATTACTATTCTGATAGTTTCAGGTCGAAATATCACCAGTATCATACGAGAGAGTCCAATTAAAATGTGTCCATTTGGAACCTGCTTCTACTATCGTAATGGTAATTGAACAATTATATAGAACCGCTCAAGGTGCGACACAAATCAGAGGCACTTTACGCGTTAGTCTGATTATTAGACGTTAAATGTCGTTAAGTGCGAGACCATTAGGCCTACATCAGTAAGCAAGACAATGCACAGTAGACTAGAAGAGTCACCAATGGCGCGACCCCGCACACACGTGGAGCCAACCAACGGATTCCTCCCGACAATTGAAAGATTGCACTGATGTTCAGAGTCTGGACCGAGGTGCGTGGAGCGACATCACACGATGACGCTGACACAGGTCCGGCTAATCGTCGAGGCGCCAGGTGACTTATTCGTCGCCTATCTGTCGGTAGATAGAGACTCCTCTACTGAGTAAACGGTTGAGGTCACACCAATGTTTGTCGCCCTCCGCCGAGATTTAAACACCCGACTGTTGCAGGCGACGTATCCATGGGGTTCTTATTTTCCATAATTCCATCACCCGTCAGAAGGGATGGGTCTGATGCAATCACGTAGACCAAGTCTACAGGCGAACAAGATATACGTTCTAAACATTATAAAATCCTGGGCGTAACAAAAACCTAGGAGTGTCATAAAGATAAAGGAAATTGTACCAAAAAATACAAAGAAATAACTGAAAGAGTGAGAATAGCAGTTTTGCGGAGCAAAACGCAATCATGAATCGAAATTTTTCAAGTTGCATATCAATACATAATCGGAATCACTCCACGGAGACTCTCCTGCTTCGACTTTTGTCAGACTGCTATAGCGCAGTTGACCGTGGTCAGGTTACTCTCCTTGCTCTCTTTGATGTAAGCTCTGCTTTTGACTCTGTGGACCACTCCATTCTGTTGCAGCGCCTCTCCACTTCCTTTGGCTTGGTGGACCAGCCTCTAGAATGGCTTAGATCTTTTTTAACTGACCGCACAAATTGTGTAGTCCTTGGTTCGTCCAGGTCTCTTTGGGTCCCTGCCCCTTTGGGTGTGCCCCAGGGTTCTGTCTTGGGCCCGCTGCTTTATCTTCTTTATACTGCTGATGTCTGCTCCTTGTTGACGTCTCAGGGACTTCTACACCAACTATTTGCCGATGATGTGCAAGCCTACATCCACACCTGTTCAGCTGATGTGGTGGCTACTGTGAGTCAGATGTGTCTGACTATGGATGTCCTCTCTTCTTGGATGGCCTCCAATCGGTTACTCTTAAATCCCTCTAAAACACAGATCATTTGGCTGGGTAGCCGTAGACAATTGCAGGGTATCGACTTTCCTCAACTTACCTTGCTCTTTCCTCACATAACCTTTTCCCTTACAGTTCGTGATCTGGGACTTTCTCTTGACTCCGAACTTACTTTGTCTCAACATGTGAACTCAATTGCACGGAGTTGTTATTATCAGCTTCGTCAGCTTCGAGTGGTCTCTCGCTCTCTCTCTCATGATGCAGTTGTGGTCCTTGTTCATGCCTTTGTTACTAGTCGAATTGACCACTGTTCCTCACTACTTGCTGGCCTTCCCCTTGGGGTTCTGGGGCGACTAGATAGAGTTCTACGCTCGGCTGCTCGGCTTATTGGACGCCTTCCTAAGTTCTCTCCTGTTTCTGCATACAATGTTGCGTGATGTGTTGCATTGGCTGCCTGTGTCTCAGCGGATCTCATATCGCATAGCTGCTCTGGTTTCTCGTTGTGTTCTTGGCTGCGCTCCATCTTACTTGCGCGATCTTTGCCGCCCATGCAGTGTCTGATGTTGCAGCGCGTCGGGTGCTCCGCTCTGCGACGAGGGGTGAGTTCCTTGTTCCACGTGCTCGCTTGGCTATTAGGCAGCGCCGTGCTTTTTCGGTTGTGGGCCCTTCCATCTGGAATCACCTCCCACTTAAGCTCCGTTTTTTACTTGTAAGCCACCCGACAGGGTTCTGTAAGTCTCTCAAGTCTTTTTTCTTTAGTCGTGGCTGGGCCGGGAGCGCTCCTGAGTAGTTTCTTGAAGGGGCGCTATATAAATGCTCTAAATGAATGAATGAATGAATACAACTTACATGTAGTATGCAAGCTGAATGTAATGTAGGCTAATGTAGATCTTTGAAAATTTCTCAGGGCCGCAGAAGAAGACCAGCCTATGTCACTGGAGCTATATCCAATGAAATACGCAATAGCCAGGCTTCTCTGTTCATTCCTGTACCAGATGGTCAAAATCCTTGGAGGACAAGGCGAATGGTATTTAAGTGTAGTATTCTGGTTGACTGTAAATCATGGCCAGGGCCCTGGAGGGAACAGAGGAGGGAGCTGTGATTGGAAGGGAGTTGATAGGCGATCTCAGATTTGCGGATGACATAGCACTACTGGCGGAACAGGTGGTGGGACTGCAGGAGTTAGTGACAAGAGTAGTGGAAGTGAGCCGAAGGATGGGTATGGCGATAAATGTAGCGAAAACGGAAAGTCAACTAGTGGGTGGCGGAGACAAGAGGTTTACACTAAAGGTGGATGATCAACAGTTGGTACAGACGGACAGCTTTGTTTACCTGGGAGGAAACATCTGTACACAGGTAGGATCGGGGAAAGATATAGAAAGAAGAATCGGATTGGCCAGAGGAATATGGCAGGCGCTGGGGGAAGGTCTGGCGCTCGAGAGAAATAAGCAGAGGTACGAAGGTCAGGTTATATGAAACGCTGGTGCTGAGCGCATTGCTGTACAATTCGGAGACTTGGACATTGAAGGAGAAACACAAACAGCGGCTGAGGGTCTTCGAAATGGCGTGTTTGAGAAGGATTGAGGAGTCACAAGAAGAGACAGGATAAGGAATAGAGAGATACACTATCGACTAAACATCCAGTACGACATAGTCAGCAGGATACAGAACAGACGGCTGCGATACTTTGGACACGTAACCAGAATGGGGAATGACAGGTATCCGAAGATAGCTCTCAACGGACATGTGCATGGGAAAAGAAAAAGAGGAAGGCAGAAGATGGATATGATAAAAGAGGACTGCGGAGAAATGGGCTGGTCAGTACAGGAGGCTATGCACCGGGCATACCACAGAGAGGGATGGAGGTCTTCCATAAACGAGCGGCTTATGCGTGCGGGAGCATGCCAAGGCTATAAGTCAAGTAAGTCAGTGACTGTAAATTCGTCTGCCATCGAGCATGGCGACAGTATTTGAAACAGTGATGCCTCATAAGAAACTGACATTTTCCACATCATGGAGGAATATCTAAGCCTATCATATCGAAGGTTTGCCGTAGGCAATTGCAAGCCTCTTTCAAAATCATGTCCTTTTACGTGTAAGACTCTGGTTCCTTCATCATATTGCGCGTGATGCATTAATATCCCAACAGCGAGATAATGGCAACTAAGAATTTCATGTGACTAGCGAAGATTTGAATCCCAGACGCATGCACAGATGGATGGCACAACTTTTACTTCTTAAAACATATTCACTTCATGCTTTGCAATTTTCAATTGCAGAATACACCATAAGTACCATCTGGAAGATCGATAAATCTTTTTGCTATCCGAGGGGTGTGGTCAAGGTAAAGGACCTAATCTACGTAATTTGTTGTCAAAGTGAATTCGATGAAGAAATTGGAGAACGTTGGCTAAATGCTATCCTCGCTTACGAAGATAACATTCCGCACGATCTTCTAATGATGACTATTACAAAAGGCATTGCATATCCGTTAAACATGGTTGGCATTGAAAACACGAACCTTTTATACGTTCATGACTTTGAGGGCAGATGCATCTGGAAGATAGACATGGTTAACAATAAGGTGGACAAATGGATGTCGGAAATAAACTACACGTTCCGTTTGTCAGTAACCAATGATAATCTACTGTTGCTAAAGGATCATGAAGACCCGCAGTATCTCGAGATTTACGATCAAGACGCGAATCTTGTAAGAAGCGTTCCACTTCCCAACAACTTCAAAGGTCCATGCAGTGCCATTCAGAAACCAAATGAAGAATTCATCGTCAGCCACTACTTACAAGAGAACTATATAATGTGTATAAGTTTCTTAAGCGCTGATGGGCAAATTATCAACCAGCTTAGGCTCAAGGAAGCAGTCCGTTTCAAGATTCGGGGAGTTATTACGGAAACACTTTTCGGTGAATACACGGACGGCTATAATTATTTTGCAACTGACATGGTCAGTGGGAAGGTATACATGTTTGAACGGGATACTCGTAAATATATCCCAACTGATTTTAGTATCACCATAAGCAACGACTCAGAAGGGAGCTCATCGAACACTGTAGGTCTACGAAACAGTGATGGACGAATTATCAAGGAGCGTAGATACATACACACAATGGCTGTGTGGCTATCTTGGGATGCCGACAACAATAATCTTTTGATGTTTGAATATTTCTTACAAGATATACATCTATTTGACACAAAAACCCTAAAGTGGAGTCATTTGGGTCGATTACCGAATAATAAATTGTATTACGACACAGAGAAAAAGCAGTTCATTACTTTTGATTATGACGGAATTGTGCATATTTGGACATTGGATAAAAACTAACTTGAGAGGCAACTATGAATACAAGGCCTCTGCGAATTCTTTGGACTCGACTGATGAGAACGCATAGTTAATCACCTCTATCGCCGTCTAATCCCTGCAAGCAACATTTACATACAGAAGTGCATACCGATACTCTAGCCGCAATTCCATGACTGAGACACCAGGCCGGTTATTCTGGTTATTCAAAACAGTAGAGGCGGAGGACATCCATCGACACCCTCATGTATGGATAGAATGACCTGTAGACCTTTGTGATTGATCAGTCTAGTCACGTCTATTAGTTGTGCGGTCATTATGAATATTTCGCCCTCAGTCTACTACAGCGCTATGTCAGTTGTATTCTGGAGATTTACCTTACACTCTGCAATATTACATAGACTACCACTGAAACTGCAATGTAAATACATGTTACTAATATTGGCATGGAACACTACTACTACTACTACTACTACTACTACTACTACTACTACTACTACTACTACTACTACTACTACTACTACCACCACCACCACCACCACCACCACCACCACCACCACCACCACCACCACCACCACCACCACCACCACCACCACCACCACCACCACCACCACCACCACCACCACCACCACCACCACCACCACCACCACCACCACCACCACCACCACCACCACCACCACCACCACCACCACCACCACCACCACCACCACCACCACCACCACCACCACCACCACCACCACCACCACCACCACCACCACCACCACCACCACCACCACCACCACCACCACCACCACCACCACCACCACCACCACCACCACCACCACCACCACCACTACTACTACTACTACTACTACTACTACTACTACTACTACTACTACTACGACTATTCCTTTATTTCACAAACTCGTTGACACAAACGCAACAAGATTACAAAATCAACAGTTTAGATATCAATTAGAGTATTAGACAAAAATAATAGTCAAATAGATAAGAGGGTTAGGAAAGTATTAATGACTGAGACCTATGGCTAAAGAAAATGATTGCTTAGCCTAATACATATATATATATTATATGAATAGTTTAAAATTTAAATTGGTTAGACTGGTTTTTTTCACAGTTTTGATTTTGTTTGAGAGGTTTTCCATTGGTTGGTGTTTTAACTGTAATTGTAATAGTAATAATAATAGATTAATATAGTACCTCACGTGCATAAAAAACTCTCTGTATAAAATAGCACTGTCATCTAGCGAACATAGCTTCATTTTACGATCGGGTTTTTGACCACGTAAAATGAAGTTCGTAAAATGTTCGTAAATGTTCGTAGAATACGCTAAATGTTAGTGAAATGAAGCTATAGTATAGCTTCATTTTACGAACTGGTTGTTGACCACATTACTAAATAATATAACAGTATATTAATGCCTACAAAGTAAATGCAACATATAATGTTATTATTTGATGAATTATGATTGATTTGCTATTTTATATAGTTTTAGACCTTGGCCTCTGAAGTTTCGTCTAAACAAAACCTCTGGCGTTATCAGATATTTTTTAAAAACTTTTTTCTTATATTTTTAATTTGTTATTTTCTACTTATAGGCCCCATAGGCCTATTTGTCTTATAATTTTTGTCTTTTGTTCTTTGAATCACATGCTGTACTGGAAGACAATAAATACTCATTCGTCAATGTAAAACTTCAGTGTAGGCCCTTTGCTTTTGAAATATTAAATTCCGTTATGCTATAACAACATATTTTGTGTCTTTGATAAGAAATGATCCTTAGATAACATTTACTAGATTAAATGCCTTTATTAATTAGACTGTTGCATCAATTAGCAAATTAATGCTGAGCAAACGGAAGCAGAAGAACTCATTTTTCTGCGGAGCGTAGGAGGCGACGCCCTGGGACACCCGAAATCAAACAGCATTTTTTCCCATGATTTCTAATCAATTCTGGGGCTGAGGCCTGAAGCTTCACTTCATCAGTTTCACAGTAGATCCGCCTCTGTTTCTACTTCCGATTTAAACACTTTGTTATGCTCTCTCCGTCGAAGGTGACCGTTTCTCCCAAACACTTAACGAGACCAATTTAATGCCACAGTCGAATCTCTGAATGAGAACACTTTGAAAACGTTGCCACTCCTCAATCCACGTAAGAGAAACCTGATGCAATGTTGACACGGGTCATCGGTGTTTGCTGAACGTGTTCAGTCTAAAACGACCCCCACCGTATTTACCGTCTGCTCGGTCGGTTGAAGATGTTCCTCTGTCTGTAGCGAAGTCTTTGCTACAGAAACGCACCCTATATATAATGGGTATCCGGACGATTGGTCATAGGACGATTGGTCATACGGACGATTGGTCATAGGACGATTGGTCATACGGACGATTGGTCATAGGACGATGGGTCATATGCCGCTAATAAACCGACAAACTAAGTCTTGGTTGTAGTCGTTAGTTATGGACATTCCTAGTTTTAAGCTTTACGCACCGGGGCATACATCGTTTTTAGACAAATACAATCAGTGCCAATCAAGACACTTATTAGGGTAATACTTAAAGGGATCAACTCACTTCAAAGAACTTAACGTTTGGTCGAAATAATACACGTTTTACCCGTATGTAACTCAAGTATGAAAGGCATCAATTAGGGACATTGATCGTTTTCAGACAAATACAATCAGTGCCAATCAAGAAACTTATTAAGATAATTACATGCAGAAAGCCGACATCCTCACATATCTGCGTGCATTGTCTCATGTTTTATTCAAGTAGTGAAAAATCTGTTGACGTTCTAGACTTTTACGTATTGTTCGTATTTTGTATTACGTATTTCACAGTAAAATGATCCAGTAAATAGTTTTCATGTTTTAAAAACTTCTTTGTTTTAGCCTTCGATAGCCTTCGATAGTCCTATCGCCGATAGGACATAAATTATGACCGGTAGGCCCTAAGACCAATCGTCCTATGACCAATCGTCCGTATGACCAATCGTCCTATGACCAATCGTCCGTATGACCAATCGTCCTATGACCAATCGTCCTATGACCAATCGTCCTATGACCAATCGTCCTAGAACCATATAATGCTTTGATGCATAACAATGAACTTAGTGGCTGATCAGCGGAAATTCCAAAGCCAGATATTCTATCCTTGAATCTTCTGTATTCAGGATAGGTTGCCCAGTAAACGGTCAGAAGGGATAAAGCAAACATAGTACAGTACAGTACAGTTCAGTACAGTACAGTAGGACCTACAGTGCAGTATAGTATGGTATGGCATGGCATCAATCAATCAGTCAACCAATCAATCAATCAATCAATCAATCAATCAATCAATCAATCAATCAATCAATCAATCAATCAATCAATCAATCAATCAATCAATCAATCAATCAATCAATCAATCAATCAATCAATCAATCAATCAATCAATCAATCAATCAATCAATCAATCAATCAATCAATCAATCAATCAATCAATCAATCAATCAATCAATCAATCAATCAATCAATCAATCAATCAATCAATATGAACTTGATTATAGCGCCCCTTCAAGATACCTACTCAGAGCTGCTAGTATCGTATAGTATCGTATAGTATCGTATAGTATCGTATAGTATCGTATAGTAGAGTCTAGACAGTACAGTAGGCCCTACAGTATAGCGCAGTATAATGCATAGTACAGCGAAATATAACACAGCATATCATTGCATTGTATATCTATAGTAAAACAAAACATAGTATCTTAATTGTATACTATTCCAGTCAGAATGAACTCTGAAGAGGCGGCAGTCTGGTTTGAAAGGTCGGGAGGACAAATCAGATGATAGAAGTTCAGATCTCAATTATTCTCTGTTTCCCCCCCCCCCATGTATTTGCAGGCCTGGCCTAACTGTCTTCAATGCTCAGAAGACTGAGAGTCTTGGAACCAGATTTAATAGTCACACTGACTCAGTCTGAAAATGAACCCTTAACCGCAGTTGATAAGGTCGTATGTCTTTTCATTATTCACGCGATTTACGTTATGACGATAGTCTAATAATCCTAATCTTAAACTCCAAACTTCTAAAGCGCCACACGAAATCGAAGCGAAGGGAACCAGTTTGTTTTCGTGAGCGCTGCGTCGAGTCAGAGGGGTTGTTCAAAGACTAGTCAAAAGGAGGTCCGAGTCCGGTGGTCAGAGAATCAGAGGAGTGAGAGGTAGCTGTTAAGGTGGGGGTCGTTTAGGTCGAGAATTGGACGGTGGAGGATGAGATGAGTCGGGGGAGGAATTCTTGAAGAGGTGAGACTTGAATTTTGAGTGGAAAGCCCGAGGGGTGTTAGACAGAGGAGCCTGAGAAAGAGGATGGTGGGTGCTTGGCACTGATGGTGGAGGAACCGAAAATTTGCGGAATTCAGGAGTGTATATATAGCCTATATATATATATATATATATATATATATATATATATATATATATATAGCGTGCTGAACGATCAACGGAGAGTCTGAGGTTCAAAACCCGCCAGAGGAGAAATCTGTTTCTCTGCTTAACATGCGCCCCCTTCAGCCGACTCAGCTGCGATGATCGTACACTGTCGATGGGAAGGTCAGACGGCGAGGGAGAGGACTGGCCACTCGCCCTCATATGCCGAGGATAAGAAAATTCAGTTGCTATGACACTTCATATTCGTGGTTTGCCTCTCGGGCCAACTTAAGAGACTGTTCTTCTTCTTCTTCCTTATTCACGAGTGTTTCATAGACGGCTTGAGTCGTTCTTCGTCCTCAGCTGTGTTCTGTTCACGACAGAACCGTTCTTCAGATCAGATCCATCCGGATCCATTCCGTCCTCCGTTCTCACCATCGCATCAAACCGATTCTTCTGATGAGCTCTAACCGAAGCGAACCTGTTCAGTGGATCCGATCCAACCGCATCGAATCCATTCCTCGGATCTGATCTGCTCTGCAGTTCTTGGTCGGGCTGTGACATGACGTCATCTTTCATTGTTTCGTCATCGGTGACGTAGATGGTGTTTGCGCGGGTGAGGTTGGTTGCCGAGCGACGGTGACTGGTGCTCGACGCCCTGCTGCCCCCGCAACCGCCGCCGCTCCCCTTTCTGGACGCCCCTCGGCGAATGGAATAGTCGGCCTCTGAGTAGCGATCCAGTCCAGATGACGAGTGGCGCAGTCCAAGGGGAGAGAGACAGCGACGGAAGAGACGACGGAAACCCTGCTTGAACTTCTCCTGTACGGACAACAATTGTAATCGTAAATTGTAAAAATGCAATTACAAATGTAAATGTAAATGTAAATAAGAATGTAAATGTGATGTGAATATGAATGTGAATGTGAATGTAATTGTAGATGTAATTGTAAATGTAATTACAAATGTGAATGTAAATGTAAATGTAAATGTGAATGTGAATGTGAATGTAATTGTAGGCCTAAATGTAATTGTAAATGTAATTGTAAATGTAATTGTAAATGTAATTATAAATGTAATTGTAAATGTAATTACAAATGTAACTGTAAATAGATATTTAATGAATAGTGCAACTGTTCTTGTAACTCTAATTACAAGTGTCATTTTAATTGTTAATCTAATTACGGGTGTAATTGTAGTTGTAACTGCAGATGCAAGTGCGAAAAGAAGTAGAAGAGCAGGACTTACGGGACTTAATTAAGCTAGCCCCGAAAGTATTAGTGACTTCATTTTCTTAGCCTTGACTTATGAGGGCGTGTGGCCAGTCCTCTCCCTCGCCATCTCATCTTCCCACGGACAGTGTACGGTCAGTGTACTCATTATAGCTGAGTTGGCTAGGGGGCGCAGATGGAGCAGAAATCTCGAATCAAATGTCTGCTCTGGTTGGGATTTGAACCTCCCACCTCTCGATTGACAGTCGAGCACGCTATCCAGGAGACTATCCCGCTCCCCTAATTCGAAAAGCGCGGTTGAAATACGGTGAATCAGAGAAAGGAAAAGTTATGCCACGATCGCTATGGAAGTTGAAAGAGATAAGTCTTAAGGTTAGACTTGAACGACCTGAATATTATTGTGTGTGCTGCAAGTTCTAGTGTTGCATTATTTTGTTAACGAAAACTAAAACTAAAACATGCGTTTACGAAAACGCAAGGTGATAGTTAACTTAAACGAAAACAAAACCAAAAACTAAAGGGAAAACGATATCGAGATAAAAACTGAAACTCCAAAGCGGAAACTGAAATTTAATTAAAACAGTCGAAACTAATAATAGCGAAAACGTGTAACGGAAACCTAGCGTCCTACGATATTCAGTATAGATCTATAGACATAGGAGCGGAATCCACGGAAACCTTAGAATCACGTGACATCCTTTCCGCGTTTTATATTCGTCAGATAAATCAGATTCATTAAACGAAGATAATATATTATGGAAGGGGTTTAGGGTAATTGTAATACTCTGACACGAAGAGCAGAAGACCGGCACGATCGCGGGATCGAATCCCGCTACCCTACCAAAGGTCGATTGAGCCTTTCATTTGCCAGATGGCGCGTTGGTAAAATGAGCAGTAGGACGTGATCGGCGTCTTGAATGGTTGCCAAAAGCAATTAAATTCGACTCCTGTAATAACTTGTGATCATACGTTCTTACTATGAATTGTAATCATATTGTGGTGTGTCCGTTTGAAATAATAAACGAAGATATATGTTTCAAAAATATCTCTTGTATGATACAATGCAAGTTGCCATACTGTAATAATCATGGTTGCTCTTGCCTATTTGAAGTAATTTAATTTAAGGCAACATTTTTGATGGCTAAGTATCGGTGAAAGAATAACTGAAACTTGTACTGGAACTAACACTGAAGAAACTGAAACTGTAGCGAGTTTCAGTTTCCATTAACTAAAATCAAAACCGAGACTTGGCGAAATAACTAAAATTAATAATAACTGAAAGACCTATTAGTTAAAATATCCCAAACTAAAACTGGAAGCAAAACTAGAAAAAAAGACTGGAACTATAAAGACTAGCGAGTTCAAAAGCTTTGGCCAAGCAATCGAGAAAGCCCGACATTGTCCTGACCCTACAATTCTGGTCCTGCTAGATTAGATTGGATTGGCATAGGATTAGATTAACTGGGATTAGATTAGATTAGATTGGATTGGCATAGGATTAGATTAACTGGGATTAGATAATTTAGATTAGATTGGATTGGCATAGGATTAG
>JACEVL010000189.1:1550000-1557750 GCA_020284085.1 Aporrectodea caliginosa
GGGGGAAGGGTCTGGGTAAGAAAGAGAGAGTGTAATTAAGAGCTTTCGCAGATGGAATCCAGTGGCGGGAAAGAGGAAGTAACATACACACATACATACACTTGGATCCGTCAAGCCGATAATGTGACGGACATCGAGTAGGGTACTCTTTATTCGGCGGCGCACCGTGTATGGATCGAATGGGGTTTCCTTTTATTCGGCGTGCTCTGTATGGAGTGACGATGCTGCAGCTGCGGGTAACGGCGGCGACAGTTCTAATATGTCGCTAATGGAGATGAGATTGACAAATGGGGAAATCAAAGACGCCAGCACGCACACAGACACGTACACACACACATACATCGCGGTGGTGTAGGGTATGTTCGGTGCCTTGCAGCCGGAGGGTTGCAGGTTCGAATTCACCTCAAAGCTGCCGCGTAGGGACCCTGGGCAAGTCCTTCACTCGCAATTGCTCATGCGCTTCGGCGTGAAACTCCGACTCAGCGTCCGCGCAGTAGTCGGGAGCGCCTCTGAATAGGTAATCTGGTAGAGGCGCTATAACAAGTGTTCAAATACAATACAATACAATACATATTTATATATACAATTATGCATAAATATATATACACACATACACACACACATAGGTAAACACACAGATACAAATAGACACACGTGCATATATATACACACACATGCACACTTATATGGAATAGTCGGCTTCACACATAGTCTATATATCATGCACATACACACACACACACACACACACACACACACACACACACACACACACACACACACACACACACACACATATACAGTACTTTTTATGCGTAGGCTAGGAGATGAACAGTCTATATGATGACAAGCACCCATTAGAAAATAATTAATTACCTAATTGATTTGTTTGGTAATTACTTCTAATTCTAATTAGCGACCAATTCCAATTCTATTTGCAATCAAAGTTATCTAATTCGAATTAAAATTCCATAATTGTCTTCGTAATTACCTATAGTCATTTCCTTGCTAAGTTTCTGCTGGTTGCATTCAGTGTGACTAATAAATCTCAAGTCTTTGGCATTTTCTGATTAAGGAAATGATCCTAATTCCAATTAATTAGCTACGAAACCTTAATTATCTATCACTGGAACACACACACTCACGCACAGACATATCGATATATATATATATATATGTATATATATAATATATATGGGGCGCGGTGGTGTAGCGGTATGTTCGGTGCCTTGCAGCCGGAGGGTTGCGGGTTCGAATCCACCTCAAGCTGCTGCGTATGGACCCTGGGCAAGTACTTCACTCGCAATTGCTCATGCGCTTCGGCGTGAAACTCCGATTCAGTGTCCGCGCTGTAGTCTGGAGCGCCTCTGAGTAGAAATCTTGAAGGGGCGCTATATAGATATCTGAAATGAATGAATGCATGTATACATATAAATTTGTGTGTATATGTGTGTATATATTCGCTACTCCACAAAAGACATCCCCTACCTATCTCGAATCCTAACCATATAAATTTTCCTGGTCTTTGTGCTTTTGATGAGATCACTCTGCCTGACGTTGATAAGTTCATCAGGGACTCCTCCACCAAGCACTGGGAGCTAAGACTCCTCTCCAACCTGGATAATTAAATCCCTTCGACATCCCCCCATCTTAAGCCTACTCATAAAGTGCTTACTCATCACAGCTACCTTACCTACTTCCCGAAAGCGTGCCTTTATCTGTCCTCGCATAAAAAAATCAGGCCTTGACCCTTCCGATCCTGCACAAACTCCTCTCCTTCATAACTTTCTTCACTTGTCACATATACTCTTCCTCTATTTAATCCATACGAGGAGTCGAAGACCACTCTGATCTTCCCAAGGTGACTTTGCTGTCACACGATCATTTAAAACACTTGGTAACAGCTTTAGTGCCATAGAAGACCCGGCTGAATGGAGCAAACTTCCGAACTTCATCCGTAAATATTCAACTTTATCGATTTTCAAAACCACTTATTTCTTTAAGATTTACTACGACTTAAGTTTTCCTGTTACAAGATCCAGATTGGTTAGGTAGGCAGCCTATATTATTATTGAACGAACAGTTTATAGAAATCTATGTTGAGGTTGTGTGTCGATAACTCTGCTTAACACGAGTTTCGTTCGATGTAAGTCAAATGGGGGGATCTTTGATTCTCACCCATCGCCGACAAATGGCTGGTTATCAGGAACCCATTCCTTTCTGCCTCCTGCTTCCTTTCTTCATCCATTCCTCCATCTCTCTTTCCGTCTGTAAGTGAGGCTCGAATGACTTGCTAACACGCATCGAGGCGTGCATAAGGCGAACGTGCGAAAGGTTCTTATAGCGCATTTCTTGGTGTTTGTGAGGCTAGAATGAATGATAAATGAGTCGGAAACGGGCCATCTGCGTGTCTGCGTGGGTAACGCAGAGAGGGAAGTAGTGAGAGAGAGAGACAGACAGACAGACAGACAGACAGAGACAGAGGCAGAGGCAGAGGCAGAGGCAGAGACAGAGACAGAGACAGAGACAGACAGAGAGACAGAGAGACAGAGAGTCTGAGAGAGAGACAGCCAGACAGACAGAGATAGAGACAGACAGAAAGGCAAACAGACAGAAACAGAGACAGAAACAGAGACAGAAGCAAAGACAGAGACAGAGACATAGAGGCATAAACGGCAGAAGGACGAGGAAGAATGATATTGTATTGCATTGTATCTATAAATTTACATAGCGCCTCTCGCAATGCACACCAATCAGAGGCGCTCCGAGTGCGAGAGACCAAAAGAAAAGGAATAGGTATTGAGACAACGAAAAGAGGCACTTGGTCCACCAGTTAATTAACAGGAACGTGTCAAAGGAGGCAGCTGGTTCCATAATGCAGGGCCAATGAAGGCAAAGGCTCGTGTTTTAGCCATAGCAGTCCTCGCTCGCGGGACAAATACATCATGCCGGTCATTTGAGCGTTGCGGGCGAAGAGAAGTAGCCGAGGCCGACAGCCGGAAAAGGTCACATAGATATTTGGGAGTTCGGCCAGTATACGACCGGTAGATTAGTGTAAGAACCTTGAGTTCAGCCCGAGCAATACGAGGGAGCCAATGAAGGTGGTCAAGCATGAAAGCAGATATGTGGGATGAGCGAGGAAGTCGGGCTACTAGTCTGGCCGCAGCATTTAGAACAGACTGAAGAGGAGAGAGACGAACCTTTGGGAGACCAACCAATAGAGAATTACAATAATCTAGTCGGGAGCAGATGAGGGCATGGACAATAGAGCTAAAGACAGAGGAGGAGACCGAGCGTCGGATTGCTCTAAGACGCCTCAGGTGGAAGTAAGAGGAACGTGTAAGATTGGCAATATGTTCAGAAAAGGTAAGGGTGCTGTCCATGACTACGCCAAGGTCTCGTACACTTGAGTGGAAAGTGAAGGACGGGAATCTCTCTGCAAGAAGAGAGTAATCCAGCTTAAGAAGCTGTTGGCGAGTGCCGAACCAGATGAGCTGCGTCTTATTTGGATTCAGTGAGAGCCGATTAGAGGACATCCAGAGGTGCAAATCACTCGAGAGAGCATCAATGCGACCAGTAAGAGCAAGCTGAGCAGAGGGTGGACCATGGACAAGGGCCCGTACATCGTCAGCATAGAGTTGACCAGTTGACGAGTGTTTAGAGAATAATTATGGCTGGAATGTCGGCCGTATTTAGCAGGAGGAAGAAGATGAGGAAGGAATGAAGAGTAGGAGGAGTAGGATGAGGAGAAGGAGGAGGAAAGAATGAAGAGGAGGAGTAGGATGAGGAGAAGGAGGAGGAAGGAATGGAGATGAGGAGGAGGAGGAGGAGTAAGAGAAGGAGGAGGAGGAGTAGGAGGACGAGGAGGAAGAGGAGGAGGAAGATGGAGATGATGATTGGACAGCTGGAGGGGGCAATTTGTTAATCGACCGGAGATAATTGTGGCGACGTACAGTCTATCTTTCACGCCGTCTGTGCTGATGTCCATTCGAGTTAAAACGAGTTCAACCATTCGTTGATCCTTCCATCATTTCTATCATCGTAATTGTCTCCATTTGCAGTTGCAGCAGCCGTAGGGTTATCGCAATTGCGTTCATGCACTGGTGGGGCCAGGCTTGAGAAAAGGGAGGAGGTGGGGTTAAAAGAGAGGATGCGAGAGGAGAGAGACAGAGGAGAGTGAAAGAAAAGCACGGAGACAGCGAATGAGAGAAAGAGATGTGTGCGTGTGGGTGCGTGTGTGTGTGTGTGTGCGCGTGTGTGTGTGTGTGTGTGTGCGTGTGTGGTTATTGTAATTGCAAATTTATATAGCGCCATTTGGAGAGAATGATCAAAGCGCTCCCAACAAAACACAATGAGCCACGATCGAACAAAATGGTCTTCCAGCACTGATTTAAAAACCCCCCCCTTTTTTTTTTTTTCCCATTGGGGCCCGGCCCCCGGGCCCCCCCGGGGGGGGACCGGGGTTTTTTGGGGGGGGGACGGACGGGGGGGGGGACCGGGGGGCCCCACGGACGGCCGGGGGCCCCAAAGGCCCCTTTTTGGGGGGGGGGGGGAAAAGGAAGGAAGGGGGGGGCCCCCCGGGGGGGGCCCCCCGGGCGGGAAAACCCCCCGGGGGGGGGCCCGGGTTTGGGGGGGGGCCCCCCCCCCCTTTTTTTCCGGGTTTAAAAAATTTAATTTAAAAACCCTTTTTTTGGGGGGGGCCCAATTTTAAAAAAAAAATTTTTTCCCCCCCCGGGGACGGAACCCCCCCGGCCCCCCCCCTTTCCCCCCCCCGAACTGACCTGACCCCCCCGACCTGGCCCCCCCGGCCCGGGCCCCCCCCGGGGGGGGGGGGGGCCGGGCCGGGGCCCCTTTTTTTTTTTTTTGGGGGGGGGGGGCCCCCCCCCCGGGCGGCCCCCGGGCCGGGGGGGGACCCGGGTTTTCTTAACCCCCCCCCCTTTTTTTTTAAAAAAAACCCCCCAAAAATTTTTTTTTTTTTCCAATTTTTTAATCTTATTTAAATTTTTTTTTTTAAAAAAATTTTTTTTTTTTTTTTTTTTTAAAAAAAATTTTTTAAAAGGGGGGGGGAAAAAAAAAATTTTTTAACCCCCCCGGGGGGATTTTGGGGGGGGGGTTTTTGGGGGCCCCCATTGGGGGGGGGGGGGGGGACGGACCCGGGGACGGTTTTGGGGGGGGGGTTTTACCCGGGGGGGGGGAAGGGGGGGGTTTTTTGGGGGGGGAAAAAGGGGGGGGGTTAAAGGCCCGGGGGGGGGGGGGGGGGGGGGGGGGACCCGGGGGGTTTTTTTGGGGGGAGGGGGGGAAAAGGGGGGGGGAATTTTTTTTAAATTTTGGGGGGGGGGGGGGGGGGTTTTTTTTTAAAAGGGCTTTGGGGGAAAAAAATTTTACCCGAAAATTTTTTTTTTAAAAAATTTTTTTTTTGGGGGGGGGTTTTTTTTGGGGGGTTTAAAAGGGGGAAAAAAATTATTTAAATTTTTTTTTTCAAAATTCCCAATTTAAACTTAAATTTTTTTTTTTTTCCCCCCCCCCCCCAAAAACCCAAAAAAACCCCCCCCGGGGGAAAACCCCCCATTTTCCTTTTTCCCCCTTTTTTTTTTTTTTTTTGGGGGGGGTTTTTTTTTTAATTTTTTTTTTTAAAAGGGGTTTTTTTAAAAAAAAAAACCCCAAAAAAAATTTTTTTTTTTTTTTTCCTTTTCCCCCAAAAAAAAAAAAAATTTTTTTTTTTTTTTTTTTTTTTAAAAAGGGGGGGGGGGGGGGAAAAAAAAAAAATTGGGGGGGGGGTTTTTGGGGGGGGCCCCCCCCGGGGGGGGGGGCCGACCAAAAAAAAAACCCCCCCGGGGGGGCCCCCCAAAAGGGCCCCGGGGGCCGGGGGGCCCAAAATTTTTTTTCCCCCTTTTTTTTTGGGGGGCCAAAAAGGGGGGGAAAAAAAATTTTTAAAATTTCCAAAAAATTTAAGGGGGGGCCCGGGGGGGGGGGGAAAAAAGGGGGTTTTTTAAAAAAAAAAAACCCCCAAAAACCCCCCCTTTTTTTTTTTTTTTTTTAAAATTTTTGGGGGGGGGGGGGCCCAAAGGGGGGTTGGGGGGGGGGGGGGGGGGGTTTTTTTGGGGGGGGGGGGGGGGGTTGGGGAAAAACGGGGGGGAAAAGGGGGGGGGGGGCCGGGGGGGGGGGAAAAAGGGGGTTTTTTAAAAAAGGGGGGGGGGAAAAAAAAACAAAAATTTTCCGACGCCGGGGAAAAAAAGGGGGGAAAAAAAAAAAAACCCCGGGGGGAAAAAAAACCGGGCCCAAAATTTTTTCCCCAAAAAAGGGGGGGGGTTTTTTTAAAAAATTTTTTAAAACCCAAATTTTTTTTTTAAAAAATTTTTTTTAAAAAAAAAAAATTTTTTTTTCCCAAAAAGGGGGGGGTTTTTTTCCAAAACAAAGGAAAAAAAGGCCCGATTTCCCCCCCCCTTTTAATTTTTAAAAAAAAAGGGGGGGGGGCCCCCCCGGGCCCCTTAAATTTTTTTCCCCTTTTCCCCCGGGGGGGGGGGGAAATTTTTTTTTTTTTTCCCCCCCCCTTTTTTTTTAAAAAAAAAAAAAAAACAAAAAACAAAAAAACACCCCCAAAAAAAAAACCCCCGGGGAAGGGGAAAAAAAAAAAAACCCCCCCTTTTTTAAATTTTTTTTAATTTTTTTTTTTTTTAACCTTTTTTTTTTTTAAAAAAAAAAATTTTTTCCCCCCAAAAAAAAACCCCCCCCCCCGGGCCCCCCCCCCCTTTTTTTTGACCTTAAAACCCCCTTTGGGGGGGGGGGGGGGGGGGGACCCCCCGGGGGGAAGGGGGGGGGGAAAAGGGGGCCAAAGGGGGGGGGAAAAAGGGGGGGGGGAAGGGCGGACGGGGGGGGGGGGGGGGGGGGGGGGGGGGGGGGGCCCCCCGGGGGGGAAAGGGGGGGGGGGGGGCCCCGGGGGGGGGGGGGGGGGGGGGGGTTTGGGGGGGGGTTTTGGGGGGGGGGGGGGGGGGGGGCCCCCGGGGGGGGGGGGGCCCAAAAGGGGGGTTTTTTGGGGGGGGGGGGGGGAAAAAATTTCCCCCGGGGGGGGCCCAAAATTTTTTTAAAAAAATTTTTTTTTAAACCAAAAAAATTTTTTTTAAAAATTTTTAAAAAAATTTTTTAAAAAAATTTTTTTTTAATTTTCAAAAACCCCCCCCCCCGGGGGGGGTTTTTTTTAAAAAAAAAAAAAATTTCCCCTTTTCCCCAACCAAAAAGGGGGGGGGGGCCCCCGCCCCGGGGGGGAAAAGGGGGGGGGGTTTTTTTCCCGGGGGGTTTTTTTTCCGGGAAAAACCCAAAAAAAAACCTTTTTTGGGGGGGGAAAAAAAAAAAGGGGGGGGTTTTGGGGGGGGGGGGGGGGGGGGGTTGGGGGGGGGGGGGGGGGGGGGGGGGAAAAAAGGGGGGGAAAAGGGGGAAGGGTTTAAAAAAAAAAAAAAAAAAAAAAAAAAACCCCCCCAAAAAAAAAAAAAAAAAAAAAAAAAAAAAAAAAAAAAAAAGGGGGAAAAAAAAAAAAAAAAGGGGGAAAAAAAAAAGGGGGGGGCCCCGGGGGGGGGGGGAAAAAAAAAAAAAAAAAACCCGGGAAAAAAAAACCCAAAAAAGGAAAAAGGGGAAAAAAACCCCTTTTGGGCAAAAAAAGAAAAAAAAAAAGGCAAGACAAAACCCGAAAACAAATTAAGGGGGAAAAACAGAACAAAAGAAACCCCAAAAATTTAAAAAAGGGCCCCCAAAAAAA